>JADLZL010002337.1:0-133698 GCA_015844335.1 Chrysopogon serrulatus | reverse complement strand
GGCTGCATGCGGTGGCCTCAGAGGCTGCGGCCGTGGCCACTTAGGCCACCTAACCAACCTAGGTAGAGGCCCTTTCGCTAAGAAAGGAATAAATAGTAGAATATTTTAAATTCATCTGTTACTGTTATATTTTCCTTGAACGTGAACATTTCTGCAATTTTGTTCACTTTTGCTTCGTCTACAAGCTCACACAAAAAAGACTCAACAAACAAGTTCACGACAGGATGAAGGATCTTGCATTTGGCATATTCAACTCTAAACTCAAAACAGAAAAAAAAAGGACCATTGAAAAACCAATGACCAATGCTCTTGAGGATGAGAAAAATGAATGGACCAGTGGTATTTGACCAATGCTGAACCAGAACAGCAGTCGGAAGGTGTAAAAGTTGGAGCAAGGGCATAATCATCACAAGAAGCAGGAAAAGAGAGGTACTGAGCTTAGAAAGAAAAGGAAGCTGATTCCTGATGATGAAGAAGTGCAATCAGCTGCTTCCTCTACAGATTCAAAAGATGAGAATCACCATTTTGACAGCATTCACCATCTGTATGATCTTCTGATTACTTTGTTTCAGTTCTTTAGATTATAATTATCAAGTGATCGGTCACTATTTATGTTGTCCAATGTGATGTGGCCATCTAACAGTGGACACTTATGAATTGTGCTAGCTATTCTACACTTATTTGATTGTCTATTTCAACTATTTTCTTATGCTCTAGAGGCTAGAGAGCTTGACAAGTCTTAAACGACTTATTTTTTAAACTTTAGCTTGATAAATTAGTATACAAGTGACTACTTATTGATCCTTCTGAAATCCCTTTGTTGCAATAATTTGAATGTTTTTTTTTTGAAAAACGCTAAATGCCTTAGCACCAGTAGATGCTTTAGCCTGCGATTTAAAACAATGCAACAGAGGTACACATTTCATGGGTTTGCACTTCAAATGTTAAGTTCCTTGACTAAGCGGAGTAAAAATATGAACTGCAACCCACTACAAGTACCAGTTTGCTACCTTCCTTCCTAGATG
The DNA here is from genome assembly GCA_015844335.1 of Chrysopogon serrulatus. Lineage (NCBI taxonomy): Eukaryota > Viridiplantae > Streptophyta > Magnoliopsida > Poales > Poaceae > Chrysopogon > Chrysopogon serrulatus. Next base: position 132,673 of record JADLZL010002337.1, on the reverse strand, counting down.
CCATCATCAACAAGCAAAAACTATATGATATTTACGCGAAGGAAACACTTGCATACGTATTCTTCCCATATGAATCGCTAGCAATTCATGATATGTTGAACACATTCTTGGTAATAGAATAGGTTATAATATGTATGCAGTCCCACTCTAAAATTCAGCTTAGGTGAAAGAAAGTATGCAGTCCGGGCACTTACTTGTTTTAATAGCAGGATTGACGGGGAAGCCGTCATCTTTCTTGAGCTGCACCCTGACCCTCCCCACCTGGAAGAAATCCCTTGGGTACGCCTTATCCAACTACGCATAGCAACAGTCAGATGTGCAACAACCAACAAACGATACTGTCAATCCAGAACTGGAAAAGGAAACAATCGGAGAAGGAATCAGGGCGGGTAGCTCAATGGCGTGGGGATCTTGAGGTGCGAACAGCAATCAGCGATCTTGGGCAGGCCTTGGCGGCGGCGATGCGGCGGCCCTCGGCAACCGCCTTCTTGGAGTTGAGGTAGACAGGGTAGATGACGTTCCACTTGATGGTGCTCCGCTCCGCAAGTCGCCGCCGCCGCAGTCCATCCGACGGGTGTTCGGCGTTGCCACCGCGGAACAGATCCTGTCACGTGGCACAAAAACAAAGTGGTAGGGAGGTTTTAGGCCTTGTTTTTTTTTTTTCCTTTTCTTCGCTTGTTCCAGGTGAAAACAGGCCCGTTCTCTTCCTGGGCCGGATCGATTCTGGCTCAGGAATCAAAACTCTACAAACATGAGGCCCATTCGTTTCAAGCAGGAATGAAAACATTAGCAACTTGGCAGCTTAAACATATTATATCAACATACATCTTGTGCTGTATTATAGGCCAACAACTGAACCTGACACTAAAAGAAATATACTTCCTCTAAAACAGGCAGCGCTGTTGCTCATATCAACTTAAAAAACTTGAATTCGACCAGATAATGAAAATGTGCCATCCAGACAATGGTGAATAAAGATATGCACTACTGACAAAGCACAACCTGAAACTAAACATATTAGTAATAGTAATTACTCTTTCATCTTGTATGCTTGGCTCTGATAATTTTTGCCATTCGACTATATCTTTTCGGTTTTAAACATTTTTGCTGTTCTTCATACTGCATCACTAGAATAATACTCAACCAACTGGCATGGATTCTACTCCACAGTAAACAGAGTTCTGACCATGTTTTTCACATGCCAAACCTGCTTCGCACCTTTTTGATACGGAAATCATGTCACAAGCAAGCAAGCAAGGAATTTGAAGATTACCGAGGACCTGAAATTTGAGGATGCATAGAGACGGCCACACTGGTGAATATCACGGTTGCAGGGCTGACAGAGAGACCGAGCTGCCGGACGCAGGGGAGGCGTTGAAGGCCGGGTCAGGGCACGTATTACACCGCTTTCTCAAATCACGATTCACGCGTGCAGGTCCAGGTGCAGGTGCAGCCGCGGCTGACCGGCGGTGAGCCCGGCCGGCGCTCACCGCTCCTCCAGGACTCCACCACGGGATACATTGATCACGCCTCCACCGTCCGTCCGTCCGCCGGTTCCGAGGACAGCCAGCCGCGGCCTGCGGGTGGTCCCCGCAGTGAGTGGCCCCCTCCATTACTCCGCTGCCCCGCCACGGCACGCCCCGGTCCGGCTCCGGGCTCCGGGCTCCGGCCTCAAAAGACGACAACCGCTTCCCGTGCCCGGCTGCCCCCGCGCGGCGAGAATCCCCACGACACCCCGCCCCACCACGCTTCACAGGCGCTCCCAACAATATGCCCGCTTCCGCTTCATCCAGATCCAGCAGGCCGCTCTCCTCTTCCCCTTCCCACCTCGTTCCCCTCGACCTCTCCACATCCTGGTGCTGCACGCCGCACGGTCTCGGCGGCCACGCCCCAGCTTCCTCCTCCTCCTCCGCCTCCTCCGCATCCGCCTCGCACTCGCACCCCTCCTCCCCGGCCCACGCCGCCGCGCACCCGATGGACCCGCCGCCCGCCAGCTCCTCCGCGGCGTCCTCCTACGCCGCTGCCACTCCGCCCCAGCCCTCCTCCGCCTACGCGCCGCCGCCGTCCTACCCGTCCAGCTACACCAAGTTCAACTCCGCGCTCAACGCGGGGCTGCTCAACCCCATGTCCCCGCCGCCGCTGCCGCTCGACAAGACGCGCTCCAGCCCCACCCTCTTCGACATGATGGCCAACGAGCAGGACTACCACCCGCGCACCGGCGCCGGCGCCGCCGCCGGTGGCGTCCACTCCATCCCCGCCCCGCCGCCCCGCACCCGCACCAGCTCCAGCTCCAGCCCGCGCGCTCCATGGACCGCCAGGTGCTGCTGCAGGACCGCATCGCCGACCTCATCGGCAGCTGCAGCCCCGGGAACCAGTTCAACGACGCCGACTCCTCCGACGTCCGCCTCACCCTCAGCTCCAAGGACGGCCTCTCCGTCACGCTCTGCGTCCACCGCCACATACTCGTCGCGCACAGCAGGTTCTTCGCCGCCAAGCTCTCCGACCGCTGGTCCAAGCAGCAGCGCACGCTGCCACACATCGTCGAGATCTCAGACTGCGACGACGTCGAGGTCTACGCCGAGACGCTGCGCCTCATGTACTGCAAGGATCTCCGACGGAGGCTCATGCGGGAGGATGTCAACAAGGTCCTCGGCATTCTAAAGGTACCACAGCCAGTACCGTCTCATGTATGCCGATTCCGCGGAACGATTTTCCATTTTTTTTTCTCACTGATTTTGTTTAATTATCTGTTCTTTCTCCAGGTGTCCGCAGCCATTGTATTCGACGCCGGGGTGCTGTCTTGCTTGGAGTACTTGGAGGCTGCGCCTTGGGCTGAGGACGATGACGAGAAGGTGGCTGCATTGTTGACGCAGCTGCACCTTGAGAACTCAGGAGCTGGGGAGGTGCTCAAGAGGGTGTCACTGGAATTGGCTCCTTCCGCAGTGGTTGAAGAGGCAGCAGAGGTAGGAGGCAGCTGCAACGGTGGCAATTCCAGCGGTGGCGAGGAGGTGTTACTGAGGCTCCTGCAGGTCGTCCTGGAAGGGAAGGACGAGAAGGCAAGGAGGGAGATGAAGGGGCTAGTGTCCAAAATGCTCAGGGAGAACAGCACGTCCCGTAGTGGAGCGATTGGTGGCGACCTTCGCAAGGAATCGCTCTATTCTGCATGCAATGGGTGCTTGTCCTTGCTGTGTGAGCAATTTGTGAGGGCTTCAGAGGGTGATCACTCAGAGGTGGCTCAGATTGCTAGGCAGGCTGACAACCTGCATTGGATGCTTGACATCCTTGTTGAGCGCCAGATCGCGGAGGAGTTCTTGAGGACTTGGGCAATGCAGACTGAGTTAGCGGCGATGCATCGTAAAGTGCCAGCGATACACCGCTATGAAGTGAGCCGAGTGACGGCAAGACTCTTTGTTGGGGTTGGCAAGGGGCAGATCTTGGTGTCCAAGGAGGCCCGTTGCCAGCTCTTGAGCACCTGGCTAGAGCCCTTCTATGAGGACTTTGGATGGATGCGGCGAGCATGCAAGGGGCTTGATCGGCATTTGATCGAGGATGGGCTGGCAAACACAATCCTGACACTGCCTCTTGCAACTCAGCAGGAGATTCTTCTGGCATGGTTTAATCGCTTCCTCAACTCTGGCGAGGATTGCCCAAACATTCAGAGAGGGTTTGAGGTGTGGTGGCGGCGCGTTCTGGAAAAGGAACTCTGAACCAGAACAGCCGTCCCCGTTTGAGGATTACTGCAATCTGTGAGAACTCCTGATGATGTTGATTCATATTTGACATGGAATGTGGTGGATGTTGTGGTATAAATATTGATTTTCTGTGATATGTAGTAGTGTCTAACTGTTTCTCAGGCTTTTTGTTATGTTTGTTTAGGCAGTTAGCAAATGACACATGTTATCTTGATCCTGTTTCAACGCAATGTATACCCCATCCAGTGTACTACTATGCCGCAATCATTTCGATTCGAAGTGAAGTAGAGTGACTATTTGTGGTTTGCCATATACAATAAGCAAACAATGGAAGGTTTCAAACACTTCTGGGGGTGTGAAAATGGTTCTTCCTGAAAAGAATAAGTTTGATTTCTTTTTTCTAGACCATTTAAGCCTTTCTGTTCCTGTTTTGTTGTTTGGTCTCATAATGTGATCCGTTTGGGTGGTTTCTGACATCTCATTGCTTACATGTGTCCAGATTGTTTTGCGTGAGCTTGGCGGATCTACTTGAAATGTTTATTTAATTGCTATAGTCCAGGGGCCATGGTTCACTCATGCCCTTTTGGCCTCTTCACTGCCTCATTATCTAATCTCTAACCAAGCTGGCGTATCATGTGAGAATGTTGCTTTGCCAAATGCCCAAATCTCAAATTGGATCGGATGGATGTTTTCTTCGGCGCATTGTAAGAGTATATTCTGTCCCAATTAGCTTGATTTGTTGTACTTGTCAAGTTGGTGGTAGACCGGTGGTTGAGCCGCTACACCTTTCTGCGTGCACGCGAAAGAATCAAATGATATTGTTAATTGTTTGCTGGCCTGTAGGTGCTCCTGAGCATACTAAATGCCTTTCGGCCAAACCAATTTAATATAACTGTTTGTGTAACATGTTGCTGTTGAAGTCGTTAGCAATCAAACCTCTTTTGGTTATGTGTATTTCACTCTTCAGTATTTTGCTGTGGATCAATCCATTGTTGAGTATTCTTAAGATTTCAGTCACCTTTTTCCACTAGAATTTAACTGATCATTGTAATCCAACCATTATCCATGTTGTTCTTTAGGAGAAAAAGGACATCAAAAGGTTAACCATCAGCTACTAATACGTATAGCTGAAGTTGTTGCCAACTACTCTACTCTGTACCCTGTAGCTTTTTGTTGTGGTGCATCGCTGCAATCGGCTTTGATGTCGTACCATCAGCCATAACTGCTACGTATTAGTACACCTTTTCTGGTTCTCTTGCCAGGAGTTAATTCGCTTAGCAGCTTGAAGGTACATCTACCTTCTCTGGCAGGTAGGTAGGCCTGCTTTCTGAAGCGCTGTACAGTATTCTTCTGGCTGTCCTAGCCGTTGTATAGTCCAAGGTTTGGAATAGCTAGGGTTCAAACACAAACACATTTTACATACGACTTTGCTTTGGATTTCATCCTGACTCCTACTTCCTCCGTCCCAAAAAGGATGTCGTTCTTGCTTTCCGAGAAACGACTGTCGGTAATTTTTATAAATAATAAATATCATCGATTAATATCATAATTAGTATCATCAGAAAGATCTTTAAATCCAGTTTTTAATAAAATTATTTAGAGATATAAATATTGCATATGTTTTCTATAAATCAAGTCAAACTTGTGGCACGAACACATAAAATGATATTCTTTTGGGACGGAGGGAGTAGGAATGTAGGCCAAAAACACGACCTGTAGTTTTGAGAGTCTGGAAAGAAGCAGCAGGGCTTGCAGGTTTCAGTGTTCGGGCACCATATTGAAGCCATTCAACAATCAACATGGAAACATAGTTTTATGAAAAAACATGCCCCGTGTGGGGAAAACAACAATGGTTTCTCTTAGGCTAACCTGAATTTCTGGATAGCAGCTTTCAAATTTCAATGTTTCTAGCAGCAATCCTGCAAATTCTATTGTTTCAGTTGAATGTGCCTTCTTTAGGTTTCATGCTTTGTGCATCAACGCCCATGCTGATCCACAGACTCGGTCGGACTTGCAGCTAGGGCCTACGGAGAGCGTTCCACTATGAGCAAGTTCATGTAACTGAAACCTTGTTGTCTTAACGTATATAACTGGAACAAAATAAACAGATCTGCTGTTTGTTTTTTGCTATTTCTCCACAAAACCAATGCTGCTTGCTTCAAATTGGTGTGGAATTAGGGCATGCTGTTTTGTGTACTGGATTAGAATTGGATCATCCACGTAATGCAACAACCATAGCTGCTTCTGAGTGGTGTCCTCTTGTATGGTCAGTTCTCTGTCCAGTTGTTTCTTCATTCAGTTCCAAGTACAGACGAGACCTTCGGTCAAAAAAAGAAGAAAGAAAGACAGCCTCACTTGGACACTTCAAGTGCATACATTTCTAAATCTAGTGTATCAAAGATAATATTCTGAACCGCCGGTTGCCTGCTTCTCTGGTTGATCTGCAAAAGAAATATCTGGCATTGTATTATAAATAGAAACAAAAAGTGAGTTCAGACCAAATTTTCGGACGAACCTGACAACGGCAGCGACCTGAATCTGAAACACCTGAACAATGTCTGAGCATGAAAACAAATTGCAGCCGAGAATGGCGTCGTGTTCGTAGCTGATTGGTTACCACGTTGTTGCTTTCCATATCATCCAGGGCACCAGAACTACGACTATACCATGATCATGTCCCTGAAGTCTGTACATTAGAAATTGAGTTGTATGATTGTATCAGAGACCCTGGGCTGATCTCTGAAACCCCTCACTCAGCCGACCTTGGTGTGAGCTGCGTGCTGAGGATGGACTGAAACCCCAGGCTGCGAAACCAGATGGTTGAGGCCTTGAGGCCTCGAAGCAGCCCATCTGAAGGTGTTCTACTGTGCTACACACCTGATGCTTCCCCGACTCTTTACAGAAGAACTACAGATGGTGAAATTCAACAGCAATCATATTATTTGCTTTATATCTGAGGGTGATTATTTTGTGCATTGCCGCTTCTTATTCTTTCTTTCTTTCTTTTGGTGTCGCTGGCACAGTGGCACTGAGGTTATGTAGGTTTTGGTGCAGTTCCAATGGGCTTATATGGGAAGAAATGGAACTTACATGCAGATCTGTTGGTAGGAAATTTACAATTGTATCTGACTACCAATGGGCTTAAATTGATGTTTTATTTGGGCTAGTGCAAAAGCTGCACCGGCCCATGACCACGGGCAGTAGTATGTTTACTAACCGCCTCCCTTCCTTCTTTTATACTCCCTCTGTCCATAAACTTTGTCGTTGGAAAACCGTGCCCCCCTCACAAACACACTTTCCAGACGACATACTCCATGAGACGGAGGGAGTATACCTTTGCGACCTCTCGGGGAAACAAAAAATGCCACCTCAAAGCTCTTGAGCTTGAGCCGTCCACGGCTGCAACTCAACCTTAGCTCCATATAAGTTTTTTTTTTTTTTTTTTTTTTTTTTTCTGAGACTTCGTGACACTCATATACACGAGCGCACACTTATTTGGTCTTTTCATTTCTGCTTATCTCTTTTCCCCATCCGCAAGATTTTTTTTTTTTTGCGTAAGTCGATGCTAATTCTGTGTTTGGCTTGAGCTATAACAGATCTGATCGGAGATATCTACAAGGAAAGTTGGATATTTTCTTTTATTTGTGATTCAAGTCCATGGAAAAGCTGTTCGTACTTATCCTGGTTTGGTTGCTCATGATTGTGTGCACCCTGAAATTTCTTTGTCCAGACTTTTCAGGCTCCTATCCTCCTTTGTGGTGAGCTAGTCACAGCGCACACTGATTGCCTGAAGAAATTACAGAAGCAGTGATCACAAGATGCCCGCCTGCCAAGACGCGCCATGCGTATAATTGACACACACAGAGAGACTGACGCACACCTGTCGGCAGCAGCTTCTCTAGTTAGATTTGTTTAATTTAACGGTAAGGATTCTTTTACCGCGTCCGGACTCCCCTCCAGGTCCCGACGCTGCTCGACCGCCTCCCACGCCGCTGCTCTCCCTCTCCCTCCCGGCGACCGGCCGCGCAGCGACGGCGAAGCCCTCCCCCCAGCGCCAGCGCTCGCCACCGCCTCACACGCCACCTCTCACAGCCCGGCGCGGCGAAGCTCCTCCAAGCGCCCCCACCGCGCCCCAGCGCGCCACGGCCGGAGGCCATGGCGGATCCCGCAGGGCCGGCGGCCATGGCGGAAGCGGCCTCGGCCGTTGCGGATCTGGCGGATCCGGCCCGGCCGTCGCGGATCCGGCGAGGTAGGTCTCCTCCCCTCCTCCTCCTTCTCCTCCCGCGAGCCTCCCCCTTTCTCCCTCAACTCCGGTGATGTATAGAATGTCCGGTGGCCGGGGGAGGAAGGGAAGCCAGCGCGGGTCGGGGCGGGCGGCTTAGGGTAGGCGGGGCGGGGGCCGGCGGTGGGCCAGGTCTAGGGAGGGGGATGGCGGCGGTGGGCCGTGTCTAGGGTCTCGGCGGTGGAGATGGCGGCGGTGGGGGGGGGGGGGGAAGAAGGAGGCCGCCCCCGGCGCGGTAGGGTCTCGCCGAGCTCCGGCCGCGGCCGCGGCCGGCGGAGTTCCGGCGAGACCCTACCGCACCAAGGCGGCGGGCGGCGGGCGGCAGGCGCGGGGGCGCGATGGAGGGGGACGCCGGGCGTGAGGAAGGAGGAGGCCGCGTCGCGAGGGGAGGGCTGCGTCGGGACGCTGGCGCCGCTGGCCCCGACGTCCGGGCGGTAGTCGTGCCATTAATTTAATTGTGTTTCACCTCCCCGGCTGAAAACCGCCTCTCCGTCCCAATTGGGTCATTCGTCAAATCCCCGAAGCCCCCAAAACGATATATTAACTGACAAACCAAATCATGCAACAGGGGCGGTGGTGGGGGGGGGGGGGTGGGTGTAGTACAACTAAGGCGCGTAAATAAGGCCTTGTTTAGATGGGGGGAGAGAGAGATTGAAAAAGTCCTCCGTAGCTTGGTTCGTTTGTATTTGGTAAATATTGTCCAATCGTGGTCCAACTAGACTCAAAAGATTCGTCTCGTGATTTACAACCAAACCATGCAATTAGTTATTTTTTACTAACATTTAATACTCCATATATAGGGTAGAAATTGATGTGATGGAGAGAGATTGAAAAGTATCTGTAGCATTTCGTTTGTATGTGGCAAATATTGTCCAATCGTGGACCAACTAGGTTCAAAAAGATTCATCTCGTGATGTACAACTAAACTGTGTAATTAGTTATTTTTTTTTTATTATATTTAATACTTTTACATGCGGGTATAAATTAATATGATGGAGAGAGAGTGAAAAAATTTGAAAATTGGGAGGTAATCTAAACAAGGCCTAAATAAAAGACGACTGCGCGCTGCTTTTTACCTGCGCAGCAGAAGGTAGTTACTCGAGCGCGGACACACAACGAGTCATGCGGTCAATGATACTAGGTCAGAGTGTCAGGCGGCCGGGAGTGGGAGAAGAGAACAACTGTTGGGCACTCCACCGTGACGTCGCTGGGCGGGCGCAAAGCCAAGCAAAAGGCTGCCGCCGGCGCTGCCACCAGCATTATTATTGGCCCGGCCAGCGCGACGGCGCCCATGTCCGCCACGAAGCATCGGTGCATGCAGCAACCTGCTTCGACGGCCGCCACCGCTCGCTTCTCCGCGACGGCCTCGGGGACCGCGCGCGGCCGCCGCAACGAGCGAGCCCGTGTCCGTGTCCCGCGCGCGGGCGGGCGTCGACCGAGTTGGCGCGCGCGCGGCGTCTCGCTCTCCCTCCCGAGTGCCGACCGTGTCGTCCAGCTCCTCCTCCTCCTTATCCCGTGGCGCACGGGACGGGGCCGGGAAGGAAGCGAAAACGTGGGCGCCCGCGCGTGAAAACCGGCGGGCCGTAACGTGGGACGAGCTGGGGCATTCCTTTAGTTTGGCCCGTGACGTTTCATCATCAATCAATCAAAAGGTTTAAAAAATTCGGCCCATGGTCGTGGCGCTGCTGGCCTCGGATCGCCTCCTCACCGCGCCTTCATGCGCCTCGGATTCCAGAGATCATCAGGCCGCGTCCGGGCGGATCGGATTAACTACATGCATGCCGCAGAGAGCGAAAGGAAGAGATTTGGCAACCGGCATGATCGTGATACATATCTATGCATATGCAGGTCCTACTTGGCGAGCTGTTTCTTCGACAGCAAACCGGTTAGGAATAGGATCGACTAGCTGTATGCGTACTTGGCATTGACTCCTGGACCTGGAGGATAGTCCATAGAGTACGTATCATCGACGAGACAGTGACTGTATGCGTAGCTACAACTAGACGACGGAACGATCGCGAGCTCGCAATCGTTCCGTCGTCTCATGTAACGTGACAGTGAAAACCCAGGAGAAACGGGGCCGCCCGGCCCCGCTGGGGCGCTGGGGGGGTTCCGTGAGCAACGAGTTTTCCTTTCCTGCGCCGTCGTCCGCTCGATCGGATGGACCGACGTATTCATTTCTCTGGTCGTGTCGCTTCTTTTCACATTAGTTGATTGTTGACACGTCAAATTCCATCGCCGACCGGTAACTTTAATTTTACACTCCTCCGGCCGGTTGACATTATTACGAGGGAACGCGTTAGTTAGCAAAGCAAAGCCCTGAAAGATACTAGTATCATAGAGCATGCATGCATGTTCATGTTCTCCTGAGAGAAAAGAGAAGAAAAAAAAAAAGAAATCCTCCCAAATGTTCCACACGCCACTGTCTCAAGATTCAAGTGGTTGGTTTCCACAAAAACAGCATAGAGAGAGCCACAGATACTGCGTCTGCCGCCCGGGGGGGCCGACGCCGATCGCTACGCTTCAGTTGGGCAGGCAGACGCAGGCGGCGAACGAAAAAGAAGCTTATCTTTTGTGTGTGAAGGGGATGAGTATCTTTTGTGTGTGAAGGGGATGAGGGAGAGGGAGAGATTCGGTGCAGCCTCAAGTTGCTAGCTTGGCGAGTTGGCGGCAAAGCAGCGTCAACCCTTGCCCGGTTGTTTGTTTGTGCCCAGACGACCAGACCCCAGTGGCTTATTAATTTCGTGAAGGCGATGGAGCACGGGCGCGGCACGAGGCCGGGCCCGACCGAATGGCTCGGTTGGTGCACGGATCACAGGTGAAGGTGACGGGCAGTAGTACCACTAGTACTACCTCCTCTCCTCTCCTCTCCTCTCCTGCTTAGGTTTCTCTTTCTCTGTTTCGCAAGTTTTCGCTTTCCCCAACTCAACAGAATGCTGGTGAGACTACTGGCCCTGTCTCCACTCCAAACAGCTCCTAATTACGTACTTGAGAACGCGTCGGGACATCCATCGTCGTGTTAATAATAAGAAGGCACAACACAAAGCATGTGACCCTACACGGGTATAGCAGTTGACGTTTTTCTGGAAGGACACGGCAGGGAGCAGCTGGCCGGGCAGGAGGCACCAGGCAGGACATTTGCGGATGGATGCATGAGAGACGACCAACCGAAAGCTATAGCTGGGAGGGGCGGTTCGAGCCAGAGCTACAACTACCTGAAGGATGGATGCCAAGTCAACATGTGTACTGACGACGCTTCGCCCTGCCCCTCTGTCCGGTCCGCCATTACAGCATCGGCTTGAATTCTCTGTTCTTCGCCCACAACCACAACACGTACTTGCGGCGCTCACGACCCGGGGAATGAATCGTGCATTCCAACACGAGGATGCATGTACACAGTTGATGCGCCGTTGTGTTGAGGGGAATGCAATGCGAAGGCGGATCACTGGATCGGCAAAGGGATGATAGATGGCATGCATGCATTCAGTTCTCTCCATGGGCATGCGTGCATTCAGTTCTCTCCATGGGCATGCGTGCATGTGTTGGTGCAATGCCAATGCCAATGGCGACCTGTTCATGATTACAGCATCAGACGGATGTGCTTAATGATTGCTTAGAACCTTACAGGTGGCGCCAAGGTACGTGCCCCATCGATTTCAAATTAATCAGTACGAATCATGGAAGAGCTTTTCATATATTGTACAAAATAGACGTAACGTGCATTCGTGAAGCAAGCGGTGTACCGACTTTCTGAGAGGTACCGCGCGCGAATCCTGAGAGGATCCAACCGTATGTACAATTGCATGAGTAGATATATAATTATATCTTCGCAATGAGAGGATATTGTAAAGAATAATTAATCATTCTATTTTGCCACTGATGAATCCCCGTGCAGACAGATACTTGTACGTACATATATGGTGACTTTCACTAGCTACAAACCTAAAGTACTAGTGCTGTTTTAAGTGAAAAATGTCTAAGTTCTCAGTTTATATGGCATAGAAAAACCTAGCACTTGATTTCGATCTGAACCGCCTGTTGCCTCACTGCAACTTAGAAGCCAAACTTATGGAAAAACAAAATCTAATCTATTCATGACGGCTCTAGATGCATATATAATAAGTGGATGGGACGACTAGGGGTAAAAATGGACCAAACAGACAAAAAACAAAACTCTCCTATTTCTTCTTTCACATTTTCTTTTACAAAAACGAGACTGGGTTTGGAAAAAAACAGATTGGAGACCGAATTGGGGTGTGCGAACATACGGAAACAACCAAATGCGAACGGATGGAGAGGTAGAAAAATAATAAATTAGGATCACATAATCTAACATTCTCAATTTTGCATGTATAAATTCATACAATAGTATAAACATATGATAATATGACGACCGGTCTATTGTTCATTTGCATGTCATGTATGTTAACATGCATATTTGGTGATTAGTAACTGTATTAGCAAAACACAAGGACATGTAATCGGTAGACATATCACATATAGATTAAAAATGGGTCCCGCGTGGAAAAGACGACCCCTAAGGTTGGAAAACAGAATCCAACAAATACGAAAATGGACGGAAAAAAAGTAGAAAAACAGAATGGGACGAAATGAGAATTTTCGCCTCAGTGCATCCTAGGATTCTAACAAGGTATTAGGCCGTTCTCGAACTCTAGGGACATCCACAGTAAACACAACTTGATACATAGGCCAGTAGACCAAAATCGAGTTGCGCAACACCATAGGCAGAAAAATTCCTGGCGTTAAAATAATAATTGTACTTAAATCTGATAGGATATGGATATGAATCTGGATCCATTGGAAAGATTAGCTTTTCACATGAAGTACAAGCTCATCCCAATTGGAGCCCTTTTCCCCTTTGAATCACACCTCCATGTGATGTGTTTAATTGAAATCTTACCTTGACTAACATATATTTGACATGAAAATCGATATGTTCCGCTTCAGGCATTTATCCACATACGGTCTACATGGTGATATACACCATATGTGTATTTAACACGTGTTTAATCGAAAACTTAACCTGCGCTATATGCTTGACATGGAAATGAATATTGCTTCCTGCAATCATACGCACGTGGTCTACAGACTACATGATACACATCGTGCATGTTGCCTTGAGTTCGTTTTATTTTATATTAAAATTGACAAAAAGGGGTAATATGGAATCATATATATGAGTACTTTAGAATAGTTTTATAATGACACAGACATACATAGATGATTTAATAGATGCATACTAGGGGTTATTTTATTTTTTTTAATATTGGAGGCCAGTACTGTTAAGTTACACATAGATAAATACCCAACTGACCCAACAAAAGTGAGTGGTTGTGTTCGGCTAGTAGCTGTTGTCGGCTGCTACTCTAGCCGTGGCTGTCGCCCCTCCTTAGCGGGGATACTGTAGCAATAGCCAGTACTAGATCCAGCGAACGCAGCTACTATCTTTTCTATTCCTCAGTTGTTCTCAACACGACACTCACATGCATACCTTCTTGTCTTCAATTTCTCCCTTTATCAATTGACCACCTTTGAAATCTAGCCTACTTTGAATTAAGCCTATGTGTATGTATATATGTAGAACTAGGTGGTTTGAAATAAAATTACGTACTTATACAAAGGGTTAACCAATTATAAGTTAATGCTACTGGATGGCATAGCACGATGATGTGGACAACCAAATGCATATTAGTAGGTAATATATCTTGATGCAAATGCTAGTTAGATATAAATGCTATAAGCTAATGCTAGTGGATGACGTGGCACGCTGATGTGTACAACCAAATGCATATTAGTAGATGATGTGTCTTGATCATAAATATAAATGCTAGTTGGTCATAAATACATCCTATTGTAGACTGATGAGATGGATGGCTTGCATTTGAGAGAAATAGTTAGTGGAGTTTAGCTTTATAAGAGTATATAGATATAGATATGATATAGATATAGATAGATTGTGGAGCTTTAGCAACATTTTGGTCACTGAGGGTGAGTTTAGACCTGATCATGGCCAACCCAGCCTGATTCGCTAGTGCATCGGATTTGATTATAATTTTCGACCCATGATCTTGTATTTTTGGATGGAAGGAGTGCCTTTATAGTAGGCATCAGTACAATTGATTTAATTGAGTAAGATTGATTTAATTCGTGACAGGGTCCCGTGCCTTTATTGACTTTCACTACTTCAGTTTCAGCAGGTGGAAAGAGTAATAGTGTAGTATTATCACTTGTAACTTTAGTTTACGAATGATCTTTTGGAAGTTATTCTCCTCTCTCATATAGGGTTGAAACGGTGGATTGCATCGTCTAGGACGCATCTCACTATAAATACTACATACATATTTGTTTCCAATCCAAATCCTTGCCAAAATTTCACATCCTACTAATGTGTGATATCGATCCAAATGCTTGTGGCCTTTCTAAAAGCAGAGTTCCTTCTCAAAAGAAAGAATCCAAATGCTTGCCAAATTTTGATGTAAACTGTGGGATAGAGTAACTCCATCCAGCCTAACAAATCCGCATTCCACCAAGAGGAGTTTGATTGGAACTGGGGAATTCTTGAGACGGAAGCCAATTCGGGCACACGCGGAGTCCACGTACGCTTTCGCCGTAGCTTGAAGCGCACAACACAGACAATTCCTTCTTCCACCACAAGCGCCCGGGGCCCTCCCCCCTTCCGTCCCCACGAACGCAACCCCCGGCATCTTGACAGCAAGCATCGGCGACAGCAATCCAGACCACGTTGGTGGCTGTACTGCTACGCCTCGTAGTGCAATGCACTGGCATTTCGTTTCGTGCACCTCTGTCTGTCCTCTCACTTGTAGTGATCCTCTAATTCCCCAAGCTTTGATTAGTTTAATCCCAAAAGCAACCAGTGTTTATTTAACTGATCAATTCCGTGGGGTGGGGTGGGGCTGAGCTGAGCTGAGCAGGCTGCAAAGAAAGAAAAGAACTCACCAAACCACAAACTATTACTCCTTCCAAGTGGCAATTTCCTTACCATGACTGCACTTCACATTCACCTATCCTACACTTGTACGCCACAAAGAAACCCTCATCTGCCTACGTGGCAAACAAAGATTAATCGACAAGAAAGGGGTCGGGCCCAGCTGCACATTTCGCGCCCACTAGTTAGGCAGCACCGCCCAAACTACTAGTACTCCTTTCCATATACTCCTACTAGCGCCAGGATCACCATGAATGAATCAGAGAGAGAATGTTATCTTCTTCTAGCAACATGCCACACAAAATTAGCAGGAGATCGCGATATAAACTCTTTTCCATATACTACTATGAGCAGTTATAAGAATTATGAGTCGCTACAACTAGGAAGGTTTTTACCAGATCAATGACAAACTCATCACTCCTCACCCAATCAAGGTAAAAAGAAAAAAAGAGAACGAGGAAAGCAATAAGCGCGAATTATGTAACTGACGATTTAGTGACGGTAATAATGGCGCGCCCGGCCGCCCGCCGTCCCGGTGGTGGTCTAGCGCCACGCGGAGGTGACGGTCACCACGCGCCCCATCCAGCAGAGCCGGAGCACGCCGTTCTCCGCCTTGGCGGTGAACCCGGGCGGCACCGGGCCGACGCGGGCGCCGACCAGCTGTTCCGCAATGCCCGAGCCGAGCGACACCGGGCGGAAGCCCGCCATGCCGAACCTGGCGCGCCACTTGCCGAAGACCTCGCACCGCTCCAGCCGGTCGGGGCCATCCCGGCCGACCGCGTTCGCCGCCTTCCTCGACAGGGCCGCCTCGGCCCTGGCCTTGTCCGCGATCTCCAGCCCCAAGTTCGCGTCCAGCGACTCCAGGATGGCGCCGTAGTGCGCGCACGCGTCCGTGAAGCGCGCCGCCAGCAGGGCCGTGTTGGTGTTGATCTCCTGCTCGACGAGGGTCACCACCTGTGGGCCCAGCGCGCGCACGCGGCGGAGCAGCTCGTCGCGGGGGTTCGCCGGAGAGACGCTCTCGTCGGGCACGTGGGAGAGTGCGAAGGCGAGGTTGACTGCCACCGCCTCCCCGGGCTCGCAGCCCAGGCTGGACGCATCCAGCTCTGCTGCTCTGCAGCTGACCACTTTAAAGTGGTACTCCACGCCAGCTCGTTCCGCGAGCTTCTTCAGCCGCTCCGCGATGGCGCGTAGCGATGCAGCTTGAGACTGCGAGAACGGTGAGGTCGGGTCGGTGACGGCGGTGACCTTCAGGGACCTGCCCTGCACGCGACGGTCAGCGAGGTACTGGATGAGAGCCGCGTGCTGCGGGAGGCTGACGCCGAAGTCGACGACGTGGATGGCGCGGTGGTCGCCCACCGCTTCGACGATGGCGACGCTGGCGGCGTGTAGGGCGACGCGGAAGCACGGTGAGATGTTGTGGAGGATTTGGGACCCGGCTTGCTGGTCCTCGCCGCAGAGCTCGGTGAGGTGTTGCGCTGGGGCGGAGGCGGCCGGTCCAACGCGGGAGGACAGCGCGGCCACCATCATGGCAATCAGCCGCTGCTCCGCGTCGCCGTGCGGGGCGGCCGCGCGCTTCAGGGCGGCCAGATGGGTGGCCGCCGCGTCATGGTGGCCCTCCGCGATAGCGACCACGGCTTCAGACAATAGCTGCCTCGACGCCGCCCCCCCGGGGTCGGCGGCGAGCAGGACGCGGATGAAGACGCCGTGGAGGAGGAAGAGTTTGAAGGTGACCTCGTCATCCCCACGTTATTGTTGTTGTTGTTGTTGTTTGGGGTCGCCGCTGCATGGAGCCCAGGCGACGGCGCGGCCGCGATGGAGGTGAGCTGCTGTATCGTCTCCTCCCACTCGGAGTTGGTGACCGCGGAACCGGTGCCGCTCATCGCCGCCACCGGCTCCTCGTCGTCGTCGTCCAGCAGCTGCTTCTCGAGCTCCTGCAAAATGAACAGCTCGCTCGAAACCGCTGGCTGTGGCTGAGGCACCGGCGCCCTCGACAACCCGAACGCCTGCGTCTGCGGTGAGGACGTCATGAGCGGCACCTGCCGCTGCAGGTGCGGCTGCGGCTGCGGCTGCGGCTGCTGGTGCATCAGCGGCACCGCCGCCCTGGACGCGGTGGTGAGCGACGACAGCGTGGATGAAGGCGACGCCAGGCCCCCTCCGAAGCTTGACCCGGGAAGGACCAGAGGCTGAGACCCCGGTCCCTCCCAGCAAGGCGGCGATGTCGACCGCCGCCGCCGTGCGCTGCCTCACGGCGCGCAGGTACAGCGCCTGCTGCGTGGCCACCTGTTGCTGGTGGTGGTGCTGCCACCTCTCCAGCTCGCCGAGGCTCCTCTTGAGCACTCCTCCGCCGGCGGCCGCGTCGGCCCGCTGCTGCAGCTGCATCTGCATCGCCGATCCGACCCCGTAGGCGTACCCCTGGCGCGGATCGCGCCACGGCGCGCCTGGCTCCATGCAGGGCAGGGGAGAGCAGAGAGAGAGGAGGCGGCCTGGGTGGAGGAGGAAGGCGACGAGACGAATCTACCGAGGAGGGAGGAGGAATGGAATGCTATGGCTACCTCCAAATGCTATGGCTACAACAACAGCTACGACGGGTCCAGCTAATGGGAGCCGGTGCCATTCAATTCAATTTGCTGCGTCTCCGACTAATAAAACCGCCACCCCCTCCCCCCATCTCTGCTGCGGTTACGTTTTCTCTTATAAAAAGTGAGCCCGGCGTTTGGGATCCGACACCGATTCGGCGGCACTCCCGCTGACGGCGTGGGCCAGCGGCAGCCCGGGGCCGGGGAATTGGTGGTGGGTGCGCTGGTGTTTATGGGGAGGCGTTATGGCGGGGCCCCGGCCTCCGCTTTGGTGCTGGATTTAATGCGAGCGCCGGGGGGGCAGCAGGGTGAATCCGTGATGGGCAGGCAGGCAGGGCGGGCAGTGTGAAGGAATGGAAACGGGCAGCGCGGGTTACTACCAGCTGAGACTGAGACCGGGCGCGGGTGCCGTCGCGTGATCGCGTCACGCAACTTTCCCCGCGATGACGCCGTCGCGCTCCTTCCCGCGGCGAGGAGGCGTCGGGACGGGACGACCTGGCTAGCGGCTTGGCGTGGCGCCTGCGCCTCACCACCGACGCGACGCCTGCCGGTGGCCGCCACGACCGGTTTTGCGGGAACCGCCCCCCTCAGTTTCGGCGCATTTCGAGTTCGAGCCATCGATGAGCCGGCACCGCTCCTCCATGTACTCCCTCCGTTCGGTAAAAACGCCATCGACAAAAATGATATTTAACTATTCGCCTTATTCAAAAAATTTTGTATAATATTATATATCTTGTTATGACTTATTTCATCATTTGAGGTACTTTAATAATGATTTATTTATTGTATAATATTTATAAACTTTTTAAATAAAGCACGAATTGGCGGCACCGCTCGGACGGAGGGAGTACCTTGCACGGAATCGCAAGCGAAGCAGCCGCTGCGCTCGCAGTCGCAGACCAGTGGGCCAGGGAATCCGATCACGACACGCCAGACCCCGCCTGCGGGCGAATTTCGTAAAACCAGGCGTTGGATTCCGCAAAAGTCGCTTTCGGAACTTTGGTACACCACGGGCCGGTCACCGGGCCACACGATTTAATCCTGGCCAGGGTTAAACGACCAAGATACCCCCGACGGATTACGTGATCCGTCAGAGGCGTGGAAGGACGGGGGCAGCTGGGGAGGGCACTTTCGGCAGATCGCGGATGGTTTTCTTGTGGAGCGGTGCGTGTGTGTGTGTAGTTGCTTGCTTGGAGTGCGTTGGGAATTAGTTAGGAAACCGAAATATCCACCCAACAACCACGTACCCACCTTTCTGTGTCTAGAACCCTGACTCTCTTTTTTCCGTAAGCCCCGGAGTATGTTCATACTACTCCGTATCATATTCATACTACGTGCATACAGTATGGAGTATATCACACTAAAAAAATAGTTACTCGTTGACCTAATCCTGGTAGAGTGGGAAAGCCAGTGGGCATCCTCAACGCGTGTGCAACGGAGACACCGCCCTAATCAATTCTAAGCACCAGACTACAATTCCTGTTGCTTTCTTTGTTCATACTACTCGCTGATGACTTGGGAAATTCCAGGTTCCCGGCCTCTCAGTCATTAGAGTTGCGCACAGCAAGTCTGAACCCACCTGCTGTTGTCCACAATGAGCGGACACAGAAAATCCCTGCACAGACATACGGGTGGACCCCGCGCGACACGTGTGAGCCAACGATTCCGAATGTTCCGGGCCAAATTGCTCCAAAAGCACCCACGAGCTAACCCTCCAAGGGAAAAGTCCAATGACATGTGGGGCCCGAGCGTGGGTCCAGCGCTGCAACACCTGTATTTCGATTTCCGTCTGTGGTGTTAAGCGGAGAGAGGTCAACATCCCCGCTAATGTTCTGTAGCACCGGCGGAGGAGGTCCCGGTGCCCCCACCTGGTTCACGTTCCAAAGTCATGACCAGGGCTGCATGGGGGCAAAATGCTACGCGCACCTGGTCTACGTGACTTGGCAGACCAGTTTGGCAAAAACAGCCCTAAAGAAAAAGGAACTCAAGGACTGTTTGGAAGCTAGAAATGGCATGGGACAGGAATAGTCTATAACTACGAGGTTTAGCGTGAACGTAGATGCGTATAAAACAGAAGTTGGAAGAATGATTGCGGGGACATAGCACGGCAAAATTATACTCTGGCTCGGTTCCAAATTGGCACTTTTATGTTAAAACCTCTCTAGCTTTGATTAAGTTTATAGGTAAATGCATTAAAATCTATAATCAAATGAATTGTACCAAATTCTCTATATAAAACATGTCTTGATAGTACATTTATTCAGGTCTTATTTGGAATGGAGAAAAAACATACATTTAAAGGATTCAGTTCTTATAGGAAAAACTACTATAATTCCCTATGGAACACAAATGCTTCCCAACAATTCCTTTGAATGCCTACAGATTGAGATATTCTAAAGTAATTTTAGAGGAAACTAAAAATGGGCTCTAACCTCATTACTTTGTTTCCTATGTTTTTCCTACATTTCTTCCAAGGGTATCTTCCTAAACTTTCCTTCTGAAAATATTACAGGATTTGAAGTGTTATGGCATTTCATTCCTATATTTTTTCTATCTCTGCGTTCTATAAATTCTTCTCTCCAAAGGGTCATTTAAACTTGTGAATGTAATAATCTCTTTGTCATAGAATAATTAACTCATGGAGTTGTCCTATGTCCTAAGTCAAACTACTTAAAGTTTGATAAACTTTATAAAGAATAGTACCAACATCTACGACACCAAATAAATACATTATTACAAAATATTTCATGATGTGTCTAATGACACCATTTTTGTGTCATAAAACCAGTCAAACATGAGATAGTTTAGTTTTGGATAACTTTAAAGGTCAATTTATTCTAGGACAAAAGGAATATGTTTTGTTTCTAAAAATACTTGGTCACAATTGTTGTGTCATGATTAAGGACAAATGTAAAGTTAACTAAAATCAAACACATAGAGCAAGAATTAAATAAGAGGAATATTCCCGGTGTAGTTGGAAAGTGACTTTATAGCTTAATTATCGTGTCATTTATTGACATGCAGATAGGAAAAAATGCTATAAGGCTAGTCCCAGTGGAGCTTCATCATAATTTCATAGGCATTAATAAAACTAGAATGACACTTTTTGCAGGATGGAGGTAGTACATAAAGAAAGTTGGAAGAATGATTTTAGAGCACACGAATTAAATAAGAGTGTACCGTCAGTTTTTTTTATAAGACGTGGAAGATGACTTTTCAAGCACGTGACTTTGAGCAAAGAAAATAAGTGCTGCATTTCATGGGTGCTACACCTATAATAGTCATAAATAAGACGGCCGACCATACTTTGGTTCAGTTTCTCACTCTCGCAAGTTGATCGTGAAATCCAGAGATCACCGATTTCTCACCGATCGATTGTGAGGCCGTGGGATAACATGATGATCAATAGTAGACGAGAAAGATTTCACACAGTGGTCCTCATCTACGGTCACATCAAAAGCATGGGAGGGAGAGTGAGAAGTGCGTGGCCGCAGTGTTTTTCCCATGAGTCGGTGTCGTCGCCGTCGTCGTCATAAGTGCTTTTCTTTTCTCCTCTGCCATCCATCCATCCATCCGATCCGGTAAAAGCCAGTGACGGCGCTTGGCTTCACCAGGACAGGACGGCTTCGAGCTCGATCTTGCATTCCACCCGTTGATCCCGGCGCCTGGCTTGCTACCACTACCATCACCACCGGCGGGAAAAAGTATCCTGCGAAAGAACACTTTTACTAACACCAGATTTCGAAACAGCAGTAACTAGTGGCGACTAATCAGTCCCATGAGAAGCTGAGAGACGAGCACGTCAGCTGCAAAACAGCTAGCTGCGTGGAAAAAGGGGGACGACACACACTAGTGTATCATACTAGTATCACAGTAGCGGTAGCGGCATCCCTTTTGGGGCGATTGGTGGCAGGTTTCATCGGCAAAAAGCCGCTACAGGAGCCGGCCGGCCCATCGATCCCATCCTTCATCTGTTGTTGTTGGTGACCAAACCTAACGGAGGAGAGGACGGCAAGGACGGCAGCGGGGTGTGCCTGCTGTAGCTCCTGTCCTGCTGTTTCGACGATTGACGAATTGACTGAGGAATCTCTGCGCGGATTTTTTTTTTTTTTTGTTCAGGGACACCCCGCAGCCGCGACCGCATCCCCTAGCACACTGTTGCTGTCAGTGGCTGCGACTGCGAGCCGGCCTCGTCTGGTGGTGGGACCAGGCTACGGCGTACTGTACTCTACGTACTGTACTCGTCGTACCGCAGTGCAGGACCTGTTCTTTTGGTCATAGTAGTTCAGTTCGTGAGAATTGTAGCAAAAGGCGCGTGTACGCTGGACGCCGCGACAGAGAATGTAGAATTCGGGTGCCGCTTTAATTAGTTATTTTTTATACCATACGTGACGCATATCGTACTGGTGTTGCCGCTGTTTGGATTGCTGTAAAACTTGTACGCGTAAATAGTAGCGTTTTATTTTATCTGGAAATATCTCATTCATTTCGCTGTCGCAACGATTTATAA
Organism: Chrysopogon serrulatus; assembly: GCA_015844335.1. Classification (NCBI taxonomy): domain Eukaryota; kingdom Viridiplantae; phylum Streptophyta; class Magnoliopsida; order Poales; family Poaceae; genus Chrysopogon; species Chrysopogon serrulatus. The sequence continues at coordinate 110,646 of JADLZL010002337.1, read as the reverse complement.
CTAAACGTGTAATTAGTTATTTTTTTTCTTACATTTAGTGCTCCATATATACGGTACAAATGATGTGATGGAGAAATCTTGAAGAAAGTTGGAAGTTTTAATAAATAATAAATATCGTCGATTAGTATTTGCAATTAGTATCATCGGAAAGATCTTTGGATAGTAGTTTTTTAACAAAATTATTTAAACGCTACAAAATATTACGGGTGCCGCTTTAAGGTTATATAATATACGTGACGCGCATCGTATTTGGTGTTGTCGCTGCTGTAGTGCTGTACGCCGTACGCGTACACTAGTAGTATCTCTGGAGATCTCATTCCTTTCGCTGTCGCAACGATGTATGTAACCTGCGGCATCAATCGACCATTGAAGCACAGGACATCATGGAGTAGATATAGGAGAGATGAATCATGGCGCTTAACACGCGCGTTAAAAAAAAAACGGGCTCAGAATAAATCCAGCCGGGATCCGAGGTAAATGAAAACGCACCAATGGGCTTTACTACTTGATGCTTGAGAGCGACGTGGGAGGAGCAGGGGGAATTTTCGAAACGGCACCGTCATCATGCGTGCGTTGCGCTGTGCTGCGCGACCAGGTCGGGTCGGTTCCTCGGTCTGACGCGCGAGACGTGACCCGTTCCAGCATCTCGGGATCGGGCGATGCCTGCCGTCGTACTGACGCCGTTCCGTTCGCGGCCGTCTCCTTTTCCCTCCGACTCCGTTCCCCGTGTCGTGTCGACGTGCCGCCGGCCCAAAAGGCATGCATCACCGCAACATGCGAGGTGAGGACTGGCGAAACGTTCAAAGGGTTGAAACCCGTGTCGTGTCACAAGAGCTCCCAGATTTGCGTTCGATCCTTGTTCTACCACCATCTACTGTGGTCCCAAAAGGGCTTAGTAGTATAGTATCAAAAATAACAACAGGCGAGGTGAGAGGAGAACCGGCTCAAGGTTCTCCGCGTGGGACAATTTCTACCGATATATGGGCAGGCGCAGGGTTTCACTGAGACACTGACCTCGCGCTCGCAGTCACGTGAACACAAGAGCTCCCAGATTTGGGCAGGTCTCGCTAGTCTCACGCTCGGCGTACAGTATGTAGTACGTCTCCGGGAACGGGAAACGAAAGCAATACAACAACAAAAAATATCGCCAGGGTCGTCAGGGATTCATTCGGTCGCATGCGCCAAAGCGACACCGGACGTTGCCTGAGGATCACATTAAACTCGACGACGACCTTCCTGTCCATCGCGCTCCAGCCGTCTGACTGATTGACTGACCCCACACCCCATTGCCGCCCGCCGCAGCAGCTTGAAATGAAATGAAATGAAACACGGCCGATCGATCCCCACATCCTCTGCTGAGTGGGCTTCAAGTTCAAGTGGTCGGCACCCGGGCCACGCACGGAGACGGAGCCACCACCCATCACGAAACTGTGCGTTTGACAGGGGCCAGCCGACGGCGGGAAGCTTTATTGAACGGACGGACGGAGCATGTACGGTGCCCCGCCACTTGCGTTGGCGCGGTGGTCCGGGGTCCCCGGGGCCGCCTGGGCGAGCGAGCGAGCGCGAGGGCAGCTGCTGCGGCCTGCGGCCTGCGGGCGATCGACTCGACGCGACGGCGTCGAGTTGGGACGCAGACGGCCACACACAAGCTGCCGACCGCCGACGCCGAGCCGTCCCCCATCGCGTACGGACCGGAGCATTCAGTGAGCGAGACGAAAAGGAACCAACTGCTTGCCAGTTGCAGCAGCGCGCGCCCGCCCGGCCCGCCTGCAGCCGCTACAGGCCTTACCACCGGGTATACGTATTCCTCCTACGTAGAGTACTATGCCGTCGCCTGCGTAACCACCTCCCGTCTCGTACGTTCCCGGCGCGTGCCTGGACTGGACCGATTCGGTGGTGCGGATCTGCCTGTTCTGCTGCCGTCTCCAGTAGTAAACGGGAGCGTGCAGCGCCGCCCCCGGCCCCCGGGAGCATTGTTTTTCCAACGACCGAACCGTCTTCGCAGCTGTATATAGATATTAATGAGCCACGAATACTACTTCTTCTCCGGCTGTGGTGAACCTGGTCGTTAAACTGAAAGAGAAGCCGATCCGGCCGGCGGCGACCGACCGTCGAGCGAGGAAGATTCACGGAGGGTTGGCGCGAGGGGTTTGGACGAGCCCAGGACTCTCTCTCTCTCCTCCAGGTCTAGTGCGATCGATGATTCGTCCCTCGCATTCGCCTAGAAGCAGGAATCAGTCCACCGATAGCGAGGGCGAGATTCTTCCGACGCCTCAAAATATTCCCTGCCTTCGTCCTCGTCCACGACGGCGTCTACCCACCACCAAATCGCAGTAGGCTAGGAGCGGATCGAATTCGTTCTTTCTTATATTTTCCTGGGGGCTGCAGGTTGTGCTTTGGAAAGAAAGAAATATAAGTCGCATCGCTCGCATGCAACTTGCGCGCGTGCTCCCCACACCGCACCACAAACCCTCCTCACGTTCTAGTATTTCTCTTTTTATATATAATAATAAATCACGTTCTAGTATTTCAATACGACTTCTCTGACAACTCGCTTTTCTTTTTCTCCGCGCATTCTCTCACCCTCTGTGCCTCTGGACACGGCCGGAAAATGCCTCTTGTACACTCTGAATAAATGCAATGTTTCCCTTCTGCCCTGGAAAAATTTGTACGCTCTGATGAAGATCGTCCAGGACGGAGCAGGGAAGCAGTGATCTATGGTGGTTGGGACAATTAAAAATTTAACCACGCTGGTATCTAGTAGTACTAGAGTACGCCAGTAAGTAATAACAAGCGAAATTTGCACGGACGACGGGCGTAACTGAGGGTAGATCGGCATTCAGGCTAACAAGTACGTACCGTCAGGCGTCAGTAGTGGTAGCAGTAGCAGTAGCAGCACAAAAAGGTCGCTGAAGAATTGCGTGGCCTTTATTTATTTAACAGCCATGCCCGCGCCAATGCCACCCGCACCTCCTCTCAGTGACTTAATTAACGCAATAAAAAAAGATCTTCCTGGTAGGACAGGACAAGGACCATGCATGTTGCTCTCGCTTTCCGCGCTAGTAATCTCGCCGAATTGTACCCTTTATCCCGTCCTTTCGGCCCCAACTATTTGCGAGAATGGAGTGCAGGTGCAGCGCAGGACGGAAGAGCCAGGAGGAGCCTCCTGTCAAGATCCTATTCTGTGCGTTCTAGGACATGTTTGGAGCCGCGTTTTGGCTTCCAGAAAAGTCACGCGCCAATGATGGAGGCACACAGCTCCGGCCTAACTCAGATTTATTTGTTGACAGCCGGAGCAGAAGTAGTAGTAGTATCATCTCTGCGACGAGCTGTGCAAATGTTTGGCAATAAAAAACGATTTGGAAAAATCACCATCCAGTTACATGTGCCTTATTCCAGCACGCTACCTGACACCGTTCTGTTCTGTCTGAAACAGCGGCAAAGAAAGTTTTATTTCGGGTGCTGAGTGTACACTTGTTTGGCCGGGGTTGCATTGCATTGCAAGCTCAAAGTGGGCAGAATCGGCCGCCTGATAAAATATACAATATATATCCCTCAGGAAATTTGCGCAGTTGTCCAGAGAATGAAGCATCCCTTGTCCACTCGCGTTTTTCATATTCCAAAAGACTGAAAAAAACAAACATGGACAATTCCTGATCGGCCGTATCGTGTTTGATTTGATTTGATAATGATTCCTAGGCTGGCTATACTGTTCATTTTCTAACACGAGTGGTATCGGATAAAATGTTGGGCTCCTTGTTTTGTTTTCTAGTTCAGGAATATAATAGCCTCCATAAACCCATGACTGAACCATGTACTAGATGAAAATCGTGAGAAGAATCTGCAAAAGGCTAAGCTAAAGAACATTGTACTGCGATACGATCCGACGGTCCAGATGGCTTCAGTGTTTCTCTTAAACAAACATTGAACCTGGTTTTGTTTTTGTCAACCGACCATCGATTCAGCGGTCGAGTGGCTACGACGACCGCCTCCTCATACCCTCATGCGCGCACAATTTGGTCCTGCACATCATCCACCCACATACACCGAACCGGATCCCCCACCTGCAATAACATATAACACAAGGCAAGTCTATGCGATCCAAATTCAGAGCACCAATAAGGCAAGGGATGTATGTACGTGTGTGTTTAATCGCTTTCAGTTGTTTCCTTCCTCACGAAATGCTACCTATTTGTCACTGTCCTCATGAACTGGCCCAAGCTCTTGTTAATTGGTACTTTATGACTAACACTGGCAGTCTGGATCCAGCAGGGAGGGATAACCAAACAGGGCAGCATCTCAAGAGCCGGTGCAAGTACAGAAGCAGAATTAACAATGGTGGAAGCTTTGTTGACTTGGAACCAAGAATGGTGGTGGGTCTCCTAGATTGTGAGTTAGATAATTGGAAGCACCACCAGGCCCACTCACTCAGGCCTGTCTTTCACCGATTTGGGCTGGATCTGTTCCGACTGCAATATGGTGAGCCCTTTCACTTTTCATGAAACAGTTGAGGCACAGCAGAACAAAAGGCTTCCTAATGTTTAACATAAGTCATAATAACAGGTGCATAGGAGTGCTTAAAGTGCGTTTCATCAGGATCACCGGACTTTATCCCCTACGGTGAATAGTAAGCACAATTGCGACAGTTTCCACCAAGATGAGCTTTGTTAGCTGCTTGAATCTTTCACGCAGTAAGCCCCTGGCTACACAACTGAAGGATAGCTCTTCGCCTGCTGACGAACACGATCCTTGTATTTCGGCATATCCTGCAAATGCCAGCACAAAAGAGCCAAGTGGTAAGGGCATGATCAAAACAAATTAAGAAAGTCCAAGCATATATTGAAGTTCAAACAAGAAGCTACATAAACACCTTCTTGTAGAGCCGATAACATATATCTTGTGCAGCAGAGGCTGGGTTAGGGTTATCAAGTAGGTCTTGAATGCCTATGAGAATTTGCCTCACCGTGATGGAAGCCTTCCAGGACTGAAAGAACATTTAAGTCATGACTCATGAAGGTCATGTGATCATATGTGGATAAAAAAAAAAAAAAATTACACTGCTAAGTATTGATAGGCACACTGCACCGGTAGGGTAGACATTGACGTGAAAGAATCCTGCTGGAAACTTGCAGACGGGAGGGCTACTTGGGTAATCTTCACGAAAATGCAGAGTCAAGGGATAATATCCACCCTCCCAGTCAGTCTGCACGATGGATCAAACACATAATTTGACTTATGTTCCATGATTGGGATGGAGGGCTAATGAGAACGAGTGGAGTGTGACAATTTATTATAGGAGATAAGATAAAACAAAGTTATGCAACCAGTCCTCAATAACAAAAAATACGTCAGCATATGCACTGCAGAACTATAGAAATGTGAATATAAATATAAACTGGCACCTGTGAACAATGGATCATAACAAACTATAGTTAAGAAACATTCCCGTTGACTGTTGTCTAGCCTTTCATGGAACGACCATATCTTGCAAAATTACTGTTTTATGGAGTTGTCAATGAAGTAGTAAACAGTTTCAAAAGCCAAACCATACTTCCCTAACCATTCTTGAGTAGGACTGTCAAAGCATACTTTCCTAACCATTTTTGAATGACTGCCAAAGCATCTCATTTGTATGGTATGCCATTCGTCGTGCTGGCTGCAACGGCTTATCTTGTCTTTTGATTGCATTTAAAAGACTGGGGCTTTGCCCTAAAACTCTAAGAAAGCATCTCATTTGGTCTTACGGAGCAAAACCAGGCCACGATAAAATGGTGTCAGAATATCAGTTGATTCACTCATGCTTCTGTAATTCTGTCCCTTATGGGATCCTCATTAGTCATTACTGCCAGATCAGTTCATTTCAAATGTCGTTATGCTAAAGATTTAATTAAAATACTATGCCAATCAAATAGTGCTCAGATAGCTAAGCAATTCCATGTGGCAGCCTGGTACATATGCGATCAAAGTGCTTAGTACCTAATCAGCATGTCTCCAAACGTACCTCCTTATCATAAGGATAGTTCAATTGCTTTCTTAATTTACTTCAGTGACATCGTGAGTATTCAGAATGTTTTTTAAATGGTTCAATTTATCTATATGGTTTATTTCTTAAAATTACTGCAACATCTGACTTTCTGAATTCCGAGTAACTGAAAAATTAGTAAACCATGTACCCTATATTGTGGGAGGCAGACAGGGAGATAATGCTGGGGAGAGTAACACACTGCTATTGAGTTGTGGGGCTTATCTTGAATAACTAAGAGGCTCTGATTTTTTCTTCTCACGCGCAGGAGAATTGCGCATCATTTGATTTAATAGGTAGAAAAAACAGACCAAGTACAAGCCGAATGCACAGCCAGGGTTAGTTGTTTCGTTTTATCACAAGTGCACTGCTTAGAAACTAAGCAACAGCCAAATCTACCCAGTCTACTGCAGAGGTTCTCTCAGTCCCTTGGCTGTTCAAACACCAGAGTCGTGCCTGATCTGCAGCCTCCTGAAGCACCTGCTCGACTGATGGTCCATGGCATTGAAGACGCAGCCATACCTTTGTTTACAGACCGTCCATGACAACAGGATCACCATGGAATTAATAAATCCTTTTCCTGGAGTCCTGGACAGCTTGGGCACCTGCCACACAGCCCTCCACCACTATGGCTGGAGAGAGGCCTCATCCATTGCAGAGCCAGGACCTACATCCCAATTTGCATCAGCCCTTTAAACCAGACCTTCAGGGTGAATACGCAGGAAACCAAGGGATGCTAGATTGTCTCGTTGGCCTGATCACAAGTGGGCGCTACAAGGCTCTAATAGAACTAAGGTTTGGTGGGCAGGCCCTTTTTTGTATTTCTTGTTTGCTGGTAACTCTGAATAATACTATCACTATCTTTATATAAAAGGGCTGGGCTAGATAATCTGGAAAACAAAAATCAGACAAAACTGTAACCAGGGACACCAACCTATTAAACATACTAAGAATAGCAGTATGCCTATAACAGTCAGTCATTGTTCTAGCGGAATCTGATTTGGTTGCTGAACCAGGAAAATCAAACTCCTTTCTATTCCAGTGCCAGTTATACTTGCTGCACTTCTGAACTTCCTGTCCATGACACAATTAGTTGATAAACTACTACTCCAGATAGAGTTTGTTGGAATCAAAGATACAGAGGTATGTTATCATATACCGAAGCCAGAATCTAATGAGATTCTAAGTTACTTGTCTAAGGCTAGGAATTCAATAGAAATCTTGTCATATCTTTTTCTATACTTAGTGAGAGTTTACAACAAAATGAACCCGATAGGTGGTGAAGCCGGAGAGGCAGTGTTTTGGAGCTTCATCCGCTCCTACAGTAGCCCAACAGTATTAAAGCTGAAGTGCTGAACCTAGGACAAGTCCTAACCAAAGAGGACCTACATTGTACAATCAGAATACAGTGGCACTTGTAACAAGCTGGAAAGAAGACATTCGGTCCCAAATAATGAAACACAGATATATATTTGACTAAAGCCTTCATGAATAAAACATTATGAACTCACATCTAGTTACTCTAGAACACTAATAGGACTATGCAGCATGAACATGCTTGCAGGATTTATGCCCCTCATATTCATCTGCCAACAATTGACAGTACAAATGGTCCACATGAAGCCGTTGCAAGGGCACAGTCCAGAAGCTAGGGTTCTGGATCAAGCTATGAAAAAAAAAAGCAGACCAGCTGAGGAATACTCCGTACAAAAGCATTCTGCCTTTACTAGACAAATCGTTGTCCTCTTTTCAGGTAGGAGAAAAATAGAACCATATGCAACGCGACAAGCCGACTAAATCGAACAAACCCCGCGTGTGTCCTGATATTGCCAAACACAAGGAGCAGAGCAGATCTAGGAGTGGGGACTGGGGAGTGAGTTTTGGCTTACGCCCTCTTTGCCGGGGATGACGCACTTCCAGACCATGAGATTCACGGACCCATCCGGCAGCGTCTCCGGCTTCGCCACGAACCCCTGAAGAAATCAAACAAAGACCAAACGCCCCGACCCCAGAGATTAATAACGGCAAGGAACTAGTACAGGCGCGACGAAGCAGAAGCAGATCGTGGTGGCGCGCACATGGGGGTGGCTCTTGCGCCACGATTTGCGCTCCTCGGCCAGTCGGCCGCGGGCGATGCCACCAGATGCCATCCCACCCGGCCCTAGCCCTGCGCTCTGATTTTTTTTTTTTTTTTTTTTTTTTTTTGAATTGCGCTCTGAAATTTTGGAACAAGATCCTCGACAGTTGGCTTCACAACTGCATATAGAGCCGTTCGAGGAAGGATCACCGTCCACTCAGATCGAACGTCCAGACGTCCACGCGCTTCAAATGGTTATCTTTTTTCCCTTTGCCTCTCTCGCTCCGGCCCAATAGGTGTCTATGGCCCAATCCAACGCAGCAGGTGACGAGAATATTAAAAAAACGGTAATGATGTCACTCGACATCAGGCTCTTTTGGCCGCTTCCGGACGTGGCACCAAATTATGCCGCCCCCACCGCCCATCACCCCCGCGCTCCCCCGTGACCCACTCGCCCGTGCCTTTCCCCCGTGACCCACTCCCCCATTCCCCATCGCGCTTCCTGCCTTCTTCCTCCCTCTCTTCTTCCTTCTTCCTCCCTCCCTTCCCTCCCTAACTCGGGTAGGGGCGCGGCAGGCGGGCCGGGCAAGGAGAGCGTGTTCCCTCCCTCCCTGCCCTCTCTCCCTCACTCTCTTGCCTCCATGCAACCAGAGTGAGAGATGATGGCACGACTTGGACGAGGTAGGTGGGAGGAATCTCAATCTGAGGCCTCCCTCTTCCTTCTCTCGACGATTTGGATCTGAGCTCTCCTCCCCCTCCTCCTATGGATCTGGCCCTCAACTCCTCGTGCTTCTCCTTCTCCTCCCCTGGATCTAAAGGTTTTCTGGTGGTGGCTAGGTTTCCTACGAGATCTCGAGTTCAGCTCTCGCGCATGTTGCAATGGTGTTCTCTGAAAGTTGCAGTACGTTTTTAGGTGATGTTGCAGTAGGTTAGGGTTCCAGGGAGCTCTCGGGTTCGAGATCTCACCGTTGTTGCAATGGTTCTGTGCGGATGTTGCGGTAGGTTTTCGATCGTTGTTGCGATGCTTGATTTTCGAGATGTTCTTTTCAGTTCTTTTCAATCTGCATGTTGCAGTAGAGGTTGCGTGTTGCTAGAGCAACTGTTCAGGTGTTGTTGCAGCACTACGTTCATGGTGTTTCATCAATCTTCATTCAATGTTTCAGCTATCTATTTTGTTCTTTTTTCGTTGTTGCAATAATATGTTCATAGTGGTTCAACTTCTTCACTCCAATGTTGGAGCTATTTTGTCTCTATTTTTTGTTATTGCAGTGTATATGTTTCATGGTGTTTCAGCTGCTTCAACCTTTTGTTGAAACTGCATGTTTACTGTTGTTGGAGTATCATGCGTATTGTGTTGCAACGGAAAAGAGATTAGGGGAGGTGTGGCTATGGGGGTGAGCCGGTGGGGGTGGATGTACTAGGTCCGCCGAGATTGGAGGCAAATCCCGTGCTCGTAGGAGTCGAGGTTGGGGGCGGGGGCCGGATCCCATGCTCATAGGGAGCAAGGTTTTAGTGACGGATCTCGTGCTCGTGGGGGATGGCGCGGGGATCGAAGAAAGATGGCGCTTGCACGAGAAGTGGAGGAGGAGCGAGGCGAGCTTTTTGCGCGGGGAGACTCGAGGGTGCGGGGGGGAGGGGTGCTCGGCGGGGTGTTGTGAGGCGGGAGGCTGGTGCGGGTGTTGCGAGGTGGGAGGTGGGCACGGGGGGTTGCGGCCGTCCGGGGCGCCCATCCGTTCGGACGTCCGGGCGGAGGCACAACCCTTAAAAAACAAAGAAAGGGGAGGCCCCCCAACAGTCCACAGTTCGTCCGCCGTCGCCGGCTTTCGCCAAGTCTCATGCGCCGCCACTAGGCGCCTTCGCCAAATCTCCATCCGCCACCGCCCGACTACTCGCCAAATCTCCGACCGTCGGCTGGTCCTTCACCATATTCCTCGGCACCGGAGCGAGGCGAGTAGATCCCCGTGTCTTCGTCGGGCGCGGGATTGCTTCTTGCCACCAGCCCCACCATCGTCGAGATTGAGTCATGCGCCGAGGAAAATAGCTCCATGGCTTTTGGCGAGCCCGCCTAGCTTATCATCGCGTTGCATGGTTCAGGAAAAAAAGTCATGCATTGACGTCTATATATATAAACATCCACAAACCAACCCACCTGCTAGAAAGCATCGGTGTGATGTCAGCACGAGAAACTTGTTGCGATCTGCACAAATTAACTTGGCAAATCATGATTTTACACAACCTTTTCCATTTTCAACACCCAACGACTTGGCATTGGTGTCTCAAACATAAGAACAACCATCATATCGATGCACATTAAGTAAAAGGTCAAGCTGCCAAAACACTTTATATCGCATCTCACAACACAGTGAAAGGAGGCCCTGCATGAGTAACGAGAACACAAATCACATTGACCGTGCACTGTTGAAAGCCCTAGTTTGGTTTTGGCTAATTGATGAAACCTAGGACTAACCCTATTGCTAAGTGTGTAGCATTAGAGAAAGGGGAAGTCCAAACCAAGTGGTGGAATGGTGATCAAGGTGTTGGAGATGACCACAAGTGATCAAGTACCACACTTGGAGATGAGGAGCAAGATGGAATGCTAGAGGAAAAGGTATATGTTAGGGCATTTCCATTTTACCGGCCATAGGCGAGTAGAGAAGTTGATGGCCGGGTTTAGGATTGATAACCGTACTATTAAGTGCCACTAGGTGAGCAATGACTTTGCATATGTATTAGGGACCTAGTGTGCTTGCTAACTCTTGCAAAAATCATTTGAAAAGGCTAACACACGTGCACAAGAGAAGAGACACTTTTGTGTTGGCACATGAGGGCAAGAGGTGATGGTGTTTGGGTGTGGAACCCTCCCGCCGAGCTCGCGAGGCGGGACTCGAGGTTTTTCGGACGAAGTGCGATCACTCGGAGGTGACCGGACGCTGTCTGATAGGGACCGGACGCTGTCCGTCGGTTGGTGTGCGTCCGCGATTTTTCGGGGGCGGCCGGACTCCGGAGGACCGGGCGTCCGGTGCCAAAAAAGTTCTTCGTGCGCCGAGGCTGAAGCAGTGTGGACCGGACGCCGAGCGCGTTCGGTCAAGGGGCAGCGGACGCGTCCGGTCGAAATTTGCGCTTTTGGAGCTTTACGGGTAGCGGCCAGGACTCCACTTGTCTTTGGCGTCCGTTTCTGGCACGGGACGCGTCCGGCCGATTGGTGAAGTGCGCGAGTGATCGAGCCGTTGGCGCCAAACGGTTACTTTCAAACACAGGGACATGTGGCACGGTGAGAGTGACCGGACGCCGGCGGCGGACGGACAGCGTCCGGTCGTCACTTAAACAAATGCGTCGGCCGACGGCCTTGATGCATCGCTTTGTGAGTAACGGTTGGGTGTTCTTGGGGACGCCTATATAAATTGTTTGGCCGGCTTGGGGGAGTCTCTCTTGGCACTTTGACATACTTGACATCCCCTAGAGCTAAGCAAACCTTCTCCCTCACTTTGCATTCATCTTGATTGATCTAGAGAGTGATTGGGAGAGCTTCTAGTGCATTTGCCTTGTGATTGAGCATCTAGTGGCACTAGTGAGCGTTCTTGCTGCGATTGAGCTTATTACTCTTGGTGATTGCCGTCACCTAGACGGTTGGAGCAGCGAGTCGGAGTTGAGCAAGGTTGAAGATTGTTCTTGGCCACTCCGGAGGTGATTTGTGAGGGGTGTTGATCCCACCCCGCGGGAGATCGCGAAAGGAATCCTTAGTGGAATCTCGTGTCATTGAATTACCCTCACTTTGTGTGTGTTCTTGTGGCGCCCGGTGAGGGCTTGGCTTGTGACGCCAATTAGCCACCGAACTACCGAGTGTGTGGTCGACACAACGGGGAGTAGCGTGCCGGCAAGCACGTGAACCTCGGGATAAAAATCTTGTGTCCCTTGGTGTTCTTGTGTGGCTTGATCCTTCGAGATCAACTTGGATTTCTCTATTGGATCATCTCTTCAGGTTTTCATTGCATTGACAAGACGGTGATTGGTCATCTTCCCGAAGGCACGGTTTGCACACTCGGTTTCCTTCCTAGCGATTACATTTGTGCAAAGTAGTGTATTAGGTTGTGTAGCATAGTTGAATTGCTAAGGACCATATTCTTAGTGTGCCTAGTGTATTAGGATTGCTAGAATTGGTTAGGTTGGCTTGCAACCCCCCACTAGGCTAGCGCAACACTTGCTTCGCCATTTGTTATACTAACCGGTTTGTTTAGTGCTTTGTAGAAATTTTAATTAGGCTATTCACCCCCCCTCTAGCCATTTAGGACCTTTCAACTGTGACAGAGGACTTGTTCAACCAATTCATGACACTCCATTGGTTCCATTTCTTCGTTTGCTTCATCCAAATGACCCGAGGATCCCACAAAAATATGGGTCAACTAATTATGCTACCAAATAGCAATAAAATGTACAGGTAAGGAATATTTATTACTAGCAATTCATAATTGCTATCACTAGAGCCACATGTCAATCACAGATTATGCAGCAACATGAGGTCATATGGGATGTTAGATCACATACCACTGCAACAACAGCTTCAAAATTGTGTTTCTATGCACTACATCATCACTGTTCTGCACAGTGCCGATGGCCTTCAGTTCCAGCAGCCTTCTAGTTCTTCTTATCTGTCTATGATCCTTAGCAACTATTGGGGGAGGCCATCGCCCTAGGCCCCTTAGGCGTCGGGACGCTCGGCCAACGTGTCCTCGGGGCGAAGAGAATTTCGCCAGACAATATGTTCTTCGCCCAAATTGTCACCACCATCGATTTACGGTATCAACGAAGAGTACCGTGCCTTGACGAACATATCCCCGGCTTGGATGTGCGTAAATTCAACCCCTACACCAAAGCCACAGATAACACGAGGTTATCGTAGTGGCAAAAAGTGTTTTCGCCATTACGAAGATCTTTTCATCAAGGCTCATGGCGAGTGGGCATGCACACATTGGTCGGACCCCCTCTCGTCCACCGAGTACCACGCTTTGGGGGGGGGCCTGCAAGGAGCCCTAGGGTGGTTGAGGACGGACAACTCAGCCCTAAGGTTCGGACGGAAATACCCCCCGTGGATCCCCCTCCAAAGGAGAGGAACGAATTCCCTTGCCAAGAAGGGTAGAAGCGTCCACCGTGATTCACATAGGGCTATCCGCCACCTATAAAAGCCCCCATTAAGTGTCTTGAGAAGGAGAGAGTGAGACAAGCAAGCCTTCGTCCTTCACCGAAGTTTTTCCCAATTATGGCTCCGCCAAAGTTAGAACAACAAAGAATAGCCCAACAAATTCAACAAGCGAGGGGAATGTGTCAAAGATATGAAATTCTTCATGTTTATTGAATTGATCAATGCATATCATTTGAGAGTAGAAATCTAGTTGTGAAAAATGGTGTTTTGCTTCATCATTAGAATTTGGCCCTGTTTGTACCAACATAGAAATATCACTACCGAAAGTTGTAGGCGGTGAACTTATGCGTTTCGAAAGCGTAGCCCCTTGCAAAAGACAATTACTGCAGTGAGAATAGCATTCTTAAATGGATCGCCTTGTTCGCTTGTCTTATCAACCATTTAAACACTATTTTTCTCTCGAAGAAATCAGTCCGTCTTATCGCCCAGTTTATATGACCAAATAAACACCCCAATTAATTCTTCCATTCCCGAAGCACTCTTCAATGTCACTCAAGGCCATGTACATCTACTCAACTGCTGGAACTCCAACAGGAATGTCTTGCCACCCTCTTACCATCTTTCTCTCCCACCCTTCTTCTCCCTTGTTTGCATTCTTGTCCAGTAACCTGTAGAATATATCCTTATACTCAAAACCTTCAAAATAAATATTTGAATGTCGTACAACCAAATCTACAAATCTTTCATTGTTATTTTTCAGAGTTTTCTTCTCCTCTTCCTCCTCACCTCCTTCTACTTCTTCGTTGTCTTATAATATAGTATAAAAGCATAGATATATTCTCTATATTCCCTTTCTTTGAATAAACTGGTTTATATTTTTTTAGGTTGAACAAAAGGTAGACACATTCAAAATCAAGAAAAGGACGTGTGCCAACCGCCAAACACACTTTGCAAAGCACATGAGCCTTATAAGAAGATCGATGTGGCTTACGCCTTCTTGCAATAGCATGAGGTTGACAAATTCATTAGGTAGCGTCGCCGGCTTGGCCACGAAGCCCTAAAAGAAGGAAGCAAGCAACCATCGCATCAGCGCCCCAATCTTAAAACAACAACGATGGAGCGAGGATCTACTATACTAGCAGTAAGAAGACTTGGCGAGGATGATGGCGCGCACGCACGTGGGGGTGGCTTTTGCGCCACGTCTTGCCTCCTCGGCGAGGCGACCGTGGGCAGTGCCTCCGGATGCCATCCGACGAGCCTGGGGTCTGGCGCACTGTGCCTATCCTTTTGGGAAATCGTGCAAGAGTAGTGGTGGGAAATTGGGAATTTGGTGGAATTTGGGATCGAGTGGCTCACTAGCCGCTCTAGTTCGGCTCGCGGTGGGTTTAGGACATGATGACATATGCAGTTGGTGGTTCGAAGCCCGAGGTAAGTTTTCTCCTCTTGTCGTGGGCTTGGGTGTTCAGCGCGTCCCAATGGTGGAACAACTCGCTAAGAAGGTGTGTTTGTCCAATCAAGAAGAAACAAAAATGGAAATCTTAGTATCTCACCACGCTAGCAATGAACGGAGAGCTTAGCTTGCACGTTTCTCAAAAAAACTTCAGTCTTTGATATGTTTTACCACTACCTGCTTTTATTTCTTAATTATTCCTTGGTTTTATATCACCGGCGATTTGCGAAGGTTGTTGGAGACGCCCTTACCAGCCCAAGTTCTCTGTCTCTATATTTTTCAGGAGTAAATAAACTAAAGCAAAGGTCATTTTTTTTTATCTTTTTAATTATTATTATTATTATCATATTATAGGTTATTTTCTCAAACTTCAAAACCAAGTAAACTGCATCTTTTAATTTTAAGAACCATTTAAATTAACCCTATGTTTTGGTTAGAGGTGGTTTCAAGGTGGTTAGTCATTTGTAATAAAAAATTCTAATAAACATTTGAGTAAGGTTTTTAAACTACAAAATACATCTCTATGGTCATTAAGATTTTGAGAAAAATCTAGATTGAGAGATCCAAATACAATATTAGAGCTTGTTGAAAAAATAAATCTAGAAGCTTCTAGAAGAATATCTAGAAATTTTCAAAACATTTTAATCAATGTCTAAACACATTTAAAAATTATCCATAACAAAAACACGATATGTAACTTGCATGAATGCATTCATGTTGGTTGTATCTAGTGTTTTTGTTGTGAAAAGTTTATAGAAGGACATTTATCAGACTGAAATGTTTTTTTAAAAATCTAGTGTTTTTGTTGTGAAAAGTTTATAGAAGGAGTATTTTTGAGATATATTTTAATGGTTTGCAAATATTTTTATTTGAGCTCCTTGAAGTGTTTCTTTTAGAAAATGAGCTACTTTTATAATTGCAGAGCTCCCTACCGGAGTAGAGTAATTTAGCTGTGCTGGGTTTTGACGTACCAATGAAGTCACGTGGACAACTGTGGCAACGATCGTGCCCTGACTCGATGAACTGAATGTATCCCCTAGTTTTTATTTTTATTCATATATGTTCATATATGTTCAGCGACAAACCTACGACCCAATTAAGGGCTTAACAGAAGTACTTCTGGACTGTATCACACAGCGGTATAGCACATCGGTCGAACCCACCGCACTCTGTTCGGTCGATTGTTTTTATTTTTTCGGCATCATGCTGATGCTTGTCTTCGCTACTCGTACCATATTTTCTAACCTTATTGTTCAGCTTCAATTGCAAACAAAGTTGCTTTCAGCATTTGCTCCTTACGCTGGTAACGGAATCCGGGACAGCCAGTTATAAAAAATGTGAACACTAATATAGAACAGAAGCTACGACAGGCCACTGAAATGCATCTTAACAGTTCCAACAAGCCTACTGAAATGATGAATAATATAAGCTAGCACAATCTTGACAGTGTCCGAATTCCGATGAAGTGAGGAACTGGTTGGTGCCAGATGGTCCGACGTTACACAAGTGAAGGGTAACGCTTGGCCTGTTGACGAACACGATTCTTATACTCCGGCGTATTCTGCATGCGAAAATGAATAGCACACAAGAAAATGCAATGGTAAGAGCCTGAGTGAATTGTAATTGTACGGATGAAAAATTTCATACTATATTTTAACTTCCTACTGCAAGTTTTAAATATAAAAACCTGTGTAAAGAGCACGTAGCATAAATTCTGCGCTGCAGAGGCTGGATTTGGATTGTCGAGAAGGTCCTGAATGCCAATTAGAATTTGCCGAACTGTGATAGAAGGCTTCCATGCCTGAAAGAAATAGGTTTTAGAAAAATTATGGCCAAGTGATGTTTTCTGTATGACATGCAACCGATATCATCCTGTAAAGAAAGCCCCAATTGAAGCTTACGTCACCAAGAATCGACAAGCATACTGAACCAGTGTTGTAGACATTGACATGGAAGAAACCCGCAGGAAACTTGCAGTCGGGAGGCCTACTTGGGTAATCTTCACTAAAATGCAAAGTCAATGGGAAATATCCACCCTCCCAATCGGTCTGCATGTTAGACATAATTATGAAATGTTGTTCAACAAGATAGGAAAAGGACAGCAAATCTATGGTGGCTAAAATCTAAAAGTACACCTTGCAAGCATTTCCTACGTGTCTACATTTCCTGTTGTGTAACTCTCTTTCGTTCTAAACAAGTGCTTGTTTGGTTGCATGCCAATCCACCTCAATATAAGGTATTGAGATAGTTCAGGGTTGACTCCGATGAGGTTACTAGTGTGGGACATATTTTACTAAGATATCAAGTAATTAAAGAAGGAAGAGATGGAAGTACTATAATATAGCTTGAGCACGAAAAAGAACTTTTGAAAACTGCATGAGTTTTGGAATAACTGTCATAGACATAATTCATACAAACTGACTTTTTGATTTGTAAGAAACAACACCATAATACTCATTGCCTATTGCCTTAATTCAGTTAGATGTCCAACTAGGATAAAAGATGACATGGGGCAGGATATTTCAGGAGAGATTGAGCTAGTAGTATCTTCAACTTTTTTTTTTAAAAAAAAAACAACTGGATTCAAAATCTAAGAAACTACTTCGTTCCTTCGATATGCAAATACTAGACATTCCAGATAAGGTTGAGTCAAACTTCTAAAACTTAGATTGCAAATATCACGTTTGGAGAGGCATGCAGTATGAAACAATAGATTAGAATAGCCGCCTAATAACAAACTTTCTTTTTATTTAAGAAGGTTGCAAAAGTTTGTGTTGTCTTTTCAGTTATTTTATACGTATTAAAACAGAAGAATCATATCTAAAGTGACTAATTGTCCACGCGGCCCAGTGAAAAAAAAAATTAAGAGCAACACATTGGGGGTCATCACCCAAGAAGACGACGACACTCTTGATTGAAACCTTCTCAGACCATCGTGAATGAACTAAATATATATATGCTCGATCAATAACCTAGTTTTCTTTTACTGGAGGGTGGGGGAGTTTTGCTTACGCCTTGCTTGCCAGGGACGATGCAGTTCCAGAGCATGAGGTTGACGGAGCCATCCGGCAGCGTCGCCGGCTTGGCCACAAAGCCCTGAAAAAAGAAGACAAGCAAGCATCGCACCAACGCTCCAATAACCTTAAATCTGCGGCGGAGCGTATAGATCTATCGACTAGCAATAAGAGATGATGATGGCGCGCACGTGAGGATGGCTCTTTCGCCACGACTTGCGCTCCTCGGCGAGGCGGGCGCGGGCGACGCCTCCGGAAGCCATACCAGCCGAATGTACCCTGGCCGCCGCGGCCTCCAACGAGAGCAGGGGCTGCTGTGCGTGGATGGCAGACGACGCAAGACGGCAAGAGGGCCTCGATCCGGTGGTGTCGTGGCCTAGTGGAATAAATAGGAGGACTGGAGGAGTCGAGGGCAGTTACCGCGGCACGCGGGTGGTGTAGTAGTGTGCCAACCCGACGAGGTTTTATTCCCCGGCGGCGACGGCCCTGCCGCTTCTTCTCTACTGTATTACTGTTATTATTAAATATAGTAATCACTAAAGTTTTATTAGGCAATGTTTAGTTTCAGGGACAGAGGAAGTAATGAATTAGGATCCAAACAAGCCTTGCAAAAACACTTTTGGAAGAGATAGAGGAGCATGACTCAGCGTGAGCTTTTTTGCGGTGACCCTTTGCCTGTTATCACTACTTACCGGCCCATGATGGGCAGCCCAGTATTATACTTTTGGGTTCCCAAGTTAGTATTAGCATCATAACTTCTATTTTCATACTATCATTATGTAATCAGACTTACATTTCTACGTACGTGATTTTTACTAAGGATCCATAGGAATATGTATTATTATCTCATCAAAGTCGGTAGTTTCGTGAAATAGATTGGTTTGTCTGTTCATGATTATAATAGATCTCTCAATTACCACATAGTAGCCTATATCAACAATTACGTTAGAATATGCATACAGTTTAGAGAGAAATTTATTTTGATTAGATATACTTCAAATTTTCATTCACAGATTAAGTAGTTAGATTATCAGCATATTCAAATTCTAATAAAAATATATCTTATTCCTCATCAAATCTACATTAACATGTAGTCAAAATATAAAGAAAAGTTAAGAGCTGAAAGATTTATTTTTATTATTTATTATTTATATTTCTAAGAAAAAACATTAGATACTCTAGTCTATCTAGAAAAGGTAAAAAATGAAAAAGCATCGGAGCAAAGGAAACGGACACGGAAATGGGAAGCGGAAAGTCGGAAACAGAAACAGAAACGATACATGCATGTATACTAATATGGATGGAGACCGTGTTTTAGCTGGACAAAAATTCAGCCAATCGCAAAAATAAAAATTGGCCAACGGCCAATCAAGCATTCATACAAAAAATCAGCCAATGGCCAATCGAGCATTCATACGTATAGCAAATAATGATTTTTAAAGAGTTCCAATAGAGCACGCAATTACATATAAATATACAAAAATTACAGATCTTTTATTTATTCTTATCCACGTCTAGATAAATTCATATATGCAGCTTATCTACCTCTAAATTTAAAAACAATTTAGGATTATATGTAACTTCGTTTAGTTTTCTAAAATGCATGTAGCTAGGAGTCAAATACTATTTCCGACTCAGAGTTGGCAGTCTCATGAAACAGGACTCGTAGGGCTCTCTTGCCTGAAAAACTAAACGGAACCGAATCGATATCTTAGTTGGACGAAAAAAAAAAAGGTGAATAAAAAAAAATAGGCGAAAAGTTTTGCCTCTTTATTATTATATATAGATATAGATATAGAATAGATAGGTAGAGATTCTCCATAATATGCAACCATGTTTACACGGATTTATTGAGATTTCTATAAACAATCTAATTGAATATCATTAGTCACCTATATAGTGTGTAATCATCGTGCCGTTTACATCCTGTGGATTTGAACTCTGCGTTGTTAGTATTCTTTTATTTATTTTTTTCTGCTGTGATTGATGGCCGCAGGGGCAGAAATATTGTCGAGATTGTCAGGTGCAGACTTCCTTTGAAAGGAAAAGCAGGCGAACCAAGAGCCGTATCCGGGTAAATGACGGACTCTCGATTGTAAATCAAATACCAACAGAAATAGGATTATACTGAACGGCTGGATGAAAATAAATTGACAAATTTTATCAATGTTCGACTGAAAAACGGAAAAGTGAATTGACATCGGTAATTGACATCGGTAATAGAGGCTGGACCAAAATTGTATGGAGAAATTCTTCAAAAAGGTTGGACATAAAAATAGAAAAACTAAACCGAATCTATCTCTTAGTTAGACAAAAAAAGAGGTAGACGAAAAAAATAAGCTGAAAGTTTTATCTCTTTATTATTAGGTATAGATTTGATTGAACGATGCGGTACCAAAGTTACATTGCATACCACCGCAATGAACCGGAATGGATCAAGCGATGTGATACAAATTGAAAGATGTCCGTCTTGTCTTGCGTAAGTCTAATTCTGGACAATCAGACTTTTGGACTTGTTGACACATCACGTGTCAGCTATGAGGGTGAACAAATCATAATTTCATGATAGCTTAGGGGTTAAGTAAACTTATCCCAAAAAACCATAGATTTTTCTCAGAAAATATATAAATATTTTTCTAGTACAAAATATGCATTTTTTTAGAAAAATACCAAAATCTGATTTAACCTTAGAATAATGTCCATGGAAATTTTGTTTTAACATAGGAAAAATATGAAATCATCGATAGTTTTTTTTTTTTTTTTTTTCTAAAACCATGCTCTATGTGTTTTTGCCTGTTGCTTAGAATTGTTTGAATATTATGTAGTCTCCTAGAACATAAAAGTGGACTAAATATGAAATCGAGGATCGATGTAAGCTAGAAAACTCTTTGCAGACCACAACATGAAACACCATGCAACCCGCTATGCAAACTGCAAACAATGATTTATCAACATCAATGTCTTATTTAGCCATCGAGACATGCACTGGAAAAATCCAAATTAAAATAATAATTCATGTTCTAATTGCACATTAACAATATGTATCAGAAGGTTTAAATTAGATTTCCACAATATTCTAGGGAGATTGGATCGATATTTTTTTCCAGACAAATTCATTTTGTTTATTGAAGCAGGTGCATCTGCTTAAATGGATGGAAAAAGTCTACTTTCCCTCCCCTAACATTCGCGCGAAAATACGCTTTTCCTCCCTAAACAAAACCACGGTTACTGTAGCAAAACCACCATCAAAACCACTCCAGGGGAGGTAAAGCACATGGTTTAAAAAGTTGAGGGAGGTTGTTTGTTCGGTTTTAGAGTTCAAAAGTAGATTTTCACGAAAATTGAAGGAGAAAAATTAGACTTTTTCCTAAATGGATCAAGGCATCAAGCAAAGCGGGCTGGGCTAAAGTCGGTGGAGGTGCCGTATGTAAGTCGAGCCCTGCAAAATGTTGTGGTTATCATGGAACTGTATTGCATGTCCTAAATTCTCTGAAAATCATCCGTCGCGAGTTGTTCCTGAATCCCTTGGTCTCGAGTTCTTGCTGTTGATCTACCTGGAATCCCTTGGTCAGTTGCGTGGAGAAAGTAACATTTTTTTTTTTTTTTTGTTCCACACACAAGAAATTGAACGAGACTGCACATGATCCATGAAAGAATGGACAGCATGTTAAAGACATTCAGCGAGTTACAGTGCTTACAGTTCAATTACAAAGAACTTACGACCCGTATAATAAGTACAACTAGTACCCTCCGTGTTTACGTTCTCCATGATTTTCAACCAAAGTCTTACCGCAGAGAAAAATTACATAAAGAATGTTAATCGAAGTTCCTAAAGAAAGAGAATTTTGAAATTACAAACAATTCTTTTCCTTCCAATGCAAGGTTTCCAGTCTGCACGTACTGTGTCACAACGTGGCACAGTACTCGCTCTCGAGCTCGTCCGGCGTGGTGCGCGAACCGGCGGCGGACGGCGCGCGCACGTGCCCGACCATGGACACGCGGAGCGCCTCCTCCTCGTAGGCCCGCCGCTCCATCTCCGCCATCTCCGACTTGCGCCGCTGGATGCTGCTGACACGGCCACGGCGACCATGCCCAGAAGCACGGTGCCGCCCGCGCCCAGCGCGGCGCCGAACAGCGCCAGCTTCCACTTGCTGACCTCCCCGATATCCGCCTCCCCACCGCCGCCGCCGCCGCCGTCGCCGTCGCCGGCTCCCCCCCACGACGAGCGCGAAGTGGCCCTGGTCCGACGCGTGGCAGGTGTTGGTGCCGTCCTCCACGTCCGTCACGGTGACGCTGCCGTTGAGCCCCACGGCCATGCAGAGCGCCGCGGCGCCCGGCCGGAGCGCCGGGACGGCCACGGAGAAGTTGACGCGGATGGCGGCGAGCGTGAGGTCGATGTCCAGCGCCGCCGTGCCGTTGCGCCGCGCCAGGCCGTAGAACATGAGCCCGAGCACCGGCGACGCGAGGCGGTACCCGGCGCCCACCGCGTAGTCGTCGTACACGGAGGAGAGGTTCCCCAGGTTGACGCGCACCGCGATGAGGTGCGCGGCGGCGCGGCCGCGCACGGCGAGGCCCGGCGGCACGGTGAACTCGCCGAACCGCCGGACGCCGTACCTCTGGAGGCTCCCCGCGCGGAACCGCGCCCACGGTGGCCTCGGCGCCCGACAGGCTCCCCGGGAGCGACAGTGGGTACGCGACGCCCGTCCTCCGGTGCCGCCCGTGGTACCACTCCTCGGCGGCCTCCTCCACGACGTTGTCCAGCAGGACGGTGTCCTGCAGCTGCAGCACCTGCTGCTGCGGAACGGCAAGCGCAACGGTCGCCGAGAGGAACAGCAGGAGCAGAATACTTGTCGTCATGGCAGCTGGAAATACTAGAAGCGGTGGCGTAATACAGGGACAGCATGGGGACATTTTAGTTGGACGAGTGAAAGCGAGCATGATGGCGAAGCGAAAAGCCTCTTTGTAATGGCGTAGCTAGCATCAGCGGGAGAGGCACTGTTACGGCTGTGTGTGACTTGTGAGTGAAGCATGGCAGAAGCTAAGCATGGTTAGGTTTTTTGATCTGGGTTAACAGGAGAATAATTTGTGTATGCGCCATTGTACGGGAGGGAGCGTGATGGCAGGATGGCGTGTGATTTATTACCGGGCGAAAGTGTACGTAGGGGTGTGGTTTGCAGGGACAGGACGGGATTAGGTTTCTCGTAGAGCTGTTGATTAGCCCGGTGGAGACTGGTGAGGGGGGAGTAAAAGCCTCGCCGGCCACTTGCGAGACATGGATTGGGGACGAAGGTTCTTCATCAGTCCAGCTATAATCATGTCCCCGGAACTCTGGCTAGCAGCAGGGGAAATGTCATAAGGAAGGAGGCCTCTTTTGTTTGGGGGAGAAGCAGCTCATGCTCTTGCAATCGAACGTTCCATGGAAGCTATTCCTGTAGCTAGCTAGTAGTGCTCTGCAACAGGGTGTGTGTGTGTGTGTGTGTCTGAACACTGGAACATGAAAAGAGCACCATTTTCTTCGTCCAGATTTCAGAACATTCGGCTCTTTCAGTAGGAGGGGAAGGCGCCGTTTGATTTGGGAGTAGGGTAGGCATCTGATCTCCAGAAGATTGGTTACTCAATGCACTGTTCTCTACCGTTGCCTGATGCATTTATGGACGTACCTACGGTTTGCAGGAATTCAGAAGCTTGACAGTACAGTACCACATACCCCAGGCTACTATACAAAGAAGTGCAAAGATGGAGAACTGATGAAACTACTATTATTCACAAAATTTTGCTACCAAGTGCTTCTCACCATTCTCACTTAACCATTTGAATAGATTGATACATTTGCTACTGCTACTCTGTCAAGCTTGGCAGTTCGCACTTTTGCAGCGCTGTTGATCTGAATCTGAGAAAATCTATAGCAGGACATAACAGGTCTGCTGTCAGTTTTCAGTGACTTGGCGGAATGATTGGGAGTGTGTGTGTTCACTGTCACTGGACGGACGAAGGTAGCAGCAGCAACTCTCTGCTGCGCGATTTGTTGATCTGGATGAAATGATTGCGCGGGCGTCGGCGTGCTCGCGGCACCATTAGGCTTGCCCACGAATTGTCTCCTCGATCCATTGGGCGTTATTATTGAGGGCCCAAACGAGCATTGTTTCAGAACAGTGCCACAAGCCCACAACGGTCGTCACTCGTCAGGCATTAACGCATGGGTAAAATGTTCTCCTCCTGCATGGGATCTTGCTTGGATCAGGCGCATCGATCCATCCTTTGAAATTGAGCATTTTCCCTACCACTAACTAGTCTCTAACGCCAGGAGCCATAGAAATCAGCTGATTGGGTGCGACCGGTGCTCGTCGAGCGGCTGTGTTCTTCCTATAATGGGAAAGTGTGTGGTGCTACTGTAATCCGCTCTTTGTATATTGTAACCCTGCAGCTTGCCAGTGTGGAATGAAATCTTCAGGAAAGGCTTACTTAGCTGCCGTTGATTCATTGGGGGCAAAGCTGCTGCAGCTGTAGGGGTAACTGGGCTCATGTGGCTTAGCAGTAAGCACAACCGCACAAGTTTGAGTTGATAAAAGATTTTCTGAGCCCCTTTTCCGGTCCATCATATTCGCAGTCATCAGATGTCTCTTATTATTTGGTTTCGCCAATACCTTTTTAATTAGGCGTTTATTACATGTACAAATCGTGTAAAGAACCTGCTTTTTCTGCATGTTGTGGATTATAAGTTTGAAACTGTGCTGAAGAGATTGTCTTCTTTTCATTTCATTTTAATTTTGCTGACGTGCAGTGGAACCTCCTCTCTGTCTCAGATTACCACATCATGTAGAAATTGCAATGCGCGCAAATGGGCTGATCTATAGGAAAAGGTGGGTTGATCTTTAAAGGAAAAAGGTGTCAAGTGGGCATTGTTATTTGGACCACACGACTCCACAAAAGGAACAACAACTTGGGTCATCGGCACAATTCAGCCCAATACACGGCTTTGTGCTCCTTCTCCCAGCCTGCGTTCATCCACATGGGCCAAGCCCAGCTGGCCTCAAAGAAACTCCCCTCCCCCAGCGGCCTCGCCTGCAGTTGTGACGTAATGACACGCACTTCTCTCCCCTCTGCTCATCTGCTTGCCTAGGCGTTTTCCTCCCCAGATCGCGATCGCGACAGGGATTTGCGAGCTGCTGCCATAGTTCTACGCGCCGGCTGGTAGTAGTCAGGCCATCGCTGCTGGTGCGCAGACATCTCGGCGAACGTAATCGACGACAGGGCGTCAGGACGGCGTGCCTGAGAATTCCCAATGGGCATGCAGCATCTTCCATTCTTTCATGCATGGATCATGGATGCACTTACCTCCAAGCACGAACTGCTCGGCGATCGTCATCAGCGAACGCCGAGCAAGATCCGCTTATGGCTGGGGCCGGCATTGAGACATGTGTGCTGACCCGGATGGAGCGGCAGTACAAGCACAGGACCCACATGGAGGTGCCACTTCCATGTGGTGTGGTGGGGTGTTGCACACTTCATGCATGCGTTGTGGTCGGCCCGCGGGAAGAAGGCCCAGGCTGGCCCGGAATAGCCGAACAGTGTATCGGAGAGAAGGACGTCTCGGCATGCATGGTCGTGGTGCGCCGTGCGTCCTGGCCGCGCCATGTTTCCGTTGAACAGTCCGCCGGCTGGTGTGATGATCTGATCAGTGGCTAGATGCCTAGCCTAGCTCCCTGTTCCCTCATTTGTTGCCACTCGTCGAAGCAAGTTTCTTCTTTTCTTTTCTTTTCTTCTTTTTTGTTTTGTTTTAAATGAAGTTCCCAAGAGAGATCAGAGTTATTCAGTGAGCAGAGCACTAGCTGTTAGTAGGAATTTGGAATTAAGCAGAAGACCTGGAATCACACAATCATAATTCAAACGTGTTTACACATGAAGACATCACTTGTGCCCGGCGCTGAG
The DNA here is from genome assembly GCA_015844335.1 of Chrysopogon serrulatus. Taxonomy (NCBI): domain Eukaryota; kingdom Viridiplantae; phylum Streptophyta; class Magnoliopsida; order Poales; family Poaceae; genus Chrysopogon; species Chrysopogon serrulatus. The sequence goes on along the minus strand of JADLZL010002337.1, from coordinate 85,017 downwards.
CGTGATACACACAAGGCAAGGGGATCTTATCAGGAACGCGATATGCAAGACATGTTAACAAGATCTCCTTGAACTTGACATCCCATTAAGGTGAGAGTTGGGTGCTTCGGAAGGCCTGAACATCGACTTTTGCTACAGGGCAAATGAGAACAACACATCCAAGATCACTCGAGGGCAATGTTTAATTTGGCTGGTCCAACTCATGCATCAAGCTCTTAACTCTTTCTCATGTAGAAGGTTTTTAGGGTCCTAGGGAACTATTGGATGGTCTTAGTAAAAAATTATAAACATGTTCTGCTACAGAACTCGATTTGGCTGCTTGAAAGAAAAGCTGCAAGCAGCTTGGGACAGCACAGATGGTTCTGGATCTGCACCTACATACAAGTAGTCTGAACACTCAGTTAAGTTGAATCAAGCTAACATCTCCACGCTGGTATTTCAATTTTTTTTAATCTCAGTATATCAATTTTACCACAGGCGGAATATATTACAGAATTTCTCTTAGTTAGACTGCGGCATGCCTAATATTAGTATTACACATGTACAACACTTGTGTGCAGATTTCATAACAAACTGATGAGTCCAAGCAATTCCAGGGCTCGGCTCATATAGGCGGTACAGCTGAACTCAGAAAAAATAAAGGAAACTGTTATCTTAAACTCTTATAAAACCAAACCTCGCTAATTTCTATGGGCAGGGTTCTTCTAGCCAGGAGAGAGTGCTCTATGCCTCTATCACTGCAGCTTGTAGGCATCTTCAAAGACACCTTCAATAGTTATAGAGCTACCTACCAATCACTAGAGCTGTTTGGTTGTTAGCTCTAAGATGCCACACTACAATTTCACTCTGCCACAAGACAATAGGCTTTTATTTGTTTGGTGAACAGTCATAGACGTCAACAACAAACACCAGTGGAAAGCAAGTTAGATTCCTGCCATTACTTTGTTCCGTCGATTTTGAGCGTCTCATCTGCGGCGGTGCCATATCTAAAGCATGACACAACATGGACGGATGAAACATGATTCAAGATGGACTGAGGTGGGCTACATCCATGACAAAGGCTTCATTTTTAGGTTAAAATGTTAAATATTGTGAGATTGTCAACTATATGCAGTTAATTGTTTTATCTTTTTTGACCAAGTCAGTGAGGAAACCTCAGTCTATTTTTATATTTTCTTTTATTTCAAACCTATTTAAATTCGCTCACACGGAGAGTGCTCTAACCATTAAGCTAAATAAGTAGGAAATCCTTCTAAAGTAACATGATAAAAGTATCTTGCATATCCAAATATATTTTCAATGTAATAGACTATATAAGTTGTTGCTGATGAGTTTTAAATTTTTTGAATAGATTTTCTATTTTCTATAGTTTAAATAAATTTCTATATGTTTATTTAAGTAAGTCTAAATTGAACAGTACATACCTCCTAAAAGATTCATTAAAATATATTTTGTCTCATACATTTCACTCTAGCCCATAACTTGGAGTTAGACAAAAAAAATATTTGTTTGCTAGGAATAATTCATAGTTCTATCTCCAAATTATCATAAGATGGTTATAATAATATCTAAACTTTGTAGAAAATTCTAAAATTTGTATAGAAACATGGTTTTGGTGTATAATCTTTGCATAAAAACATTTAATGATTTAAACAAAGTGGGTACTACATATTGTTCACAAATGGATATATCTAATTATGTAACTATGTAAGAGATGTATCCATTTGTGAATAATGCATAGCCCAACTTTGCTAATATGATTTGGAAATTTTATGGCAAGATGATCTCATGCCAAATTTTAGGATTTTTTAGACACCTTTAGTATTTTTTTTCCTGCCGGGGTCACCAATATATATGTTTGAGTAATCCCTAGCAAAACACTTCATTTTTTTGTAGCTTTTTGTTGTGTCAGTTTAAATGGAACATGTCTTCTTGTATATATTTTTTGTCTAATTTTTGGACAATAATTGATAGGACGTGTAGTTCAAGTTGATTTTACTTTCTAAAACCACGTAGGAAATCACTTAAACCTTAGAAAATAGAAAATCACTTTGAAAATCCATGAAGGTCTTAGATAACACTAATTATGTTGTCTAGTTCTTGTCAAAATGCATAGGAATCATGTAGACCACAATTCTTACAATTTGTACTTAGAATCATGCATGTCAAGTACTTACAAGCATTTCATTGAATGCCAAACTCCAAGAAAATTCAATAACCCTAAAGGAGATGATAATTTACTTGACGGTTTAGTATAACACCTAAGAAAATACTAGGTATTTTCCTTGGCGTCAAGAATAACACTTAAGGAAATAGTAGTTTCCTTTATTATTTACAATTTCACTCAATGAAATGAGTAATTTCCTTGAAGGTGCTTACAAGTTAGAACCCGCCAAAAGAAACATCCTTATTCTTTGATGGTTTATTCCAATCCTGAATCAAGAAATATATATTTCCTTGGAGATCGATGTCCACAACCAATATGCAAGAAAACTATATTTTTCTTGGCGGTTTGATTTTAGCACTAAGAACATACTTGGCTCTCAAGGTAATTCTAGATTCTGGCAGTGAGTTGTGAACCTGTGATCGAATGCAGGTCCAAGCACTACTGAAGGCAATTAGCGCATGCATGCATGGCCAACAGGTCAAGCATGGCTGCATGGGTGAGGGTGTGACCCCTGAATTAGGTGCAGTGGACAGCAAACAAGCATTGGCACGTATACAGGAGCTTTCATCAGAACGCTCTCCGCCAAGTGTGTATCTACTTCGACGATCCCCATACGTGCGCTGCGCACCTACACGTAGGTACGTACGCGCCTGTGTGGACTATGACAAAAGCATGTGCGCCTTGCCTGGATGTAGCCATCTACCTGGTTGCGCATTTGGCCTGCAGCAGGATGGAGTGTGGCGTTGGACCGACCCCGTTCGGGCTCGAGCTTCCCAGTTAGGGCAAACCCGTAGTAATTGCCCCATGGATCGTTCCAAGTTACCCAACATCCGGCAATAAAGCTGGCTAGCAGCTGGAGAGACGATATCAGACGAGACGGACCAGAAGACGCAGAAAACCAGCAGCTAGCCGATTCAACACCGGAACAGTCTGCACCCCACACTAGTATACTACGTACTCCTACGAGCTAGGCCCTTGCACTATCCCCACTCCACACTCTTCAGTCTCCACTGTACAGCCTCTCTCTCAGCTAGCCATCTCTGAAAAGCAAAAGAGGGAGGGTGTGTGGGCAAGCACAGGGCACTGCAGCTCTCGCCTGCAATGCAAGGTTAAGGAAGTTTTAATTGCCAGCTGGCTGCCATCGGAAGAGAGTTGCAGGTACATACGTACCCTGTGCAACTGTGGTGGGGTGGTGGAGACAGGAGATCGAGGCGCGCGAGATGGGGAGGGGCAGGGTGGAGCTGAAGCGGATCGAGAACAAGATCAACCGCCAGGTGACCTTCTCCAAGCGTCGCAATGGCCTCCTCAAGAAGACCTACGAGCTCTCCGTGCTCTGCGACGCCGAGGTGGCGCTCATCGTCTTCTCCAGCCGTGGCAAGCTCTACGAGTTCGGCAGCGCAGGGTATGCATGCATCTGTGGGCCGGTCTCCATTGTCTTTATTATATTGATCCCTCATGCAATTCTCGCAGATCTGTGCTAGCAGCTGGTGGTTGCTGCTTAATTTGTTCTTCCGGTTGCTCGTTTCTTCCTTTTCTTTGAGCACGCAAGCGGATTAAATGTCATGTTGTTTCTTGATTTTTAATTGGTAGCAATTTTCATATAAGCATACGTACCTAGCTACCTGCAGGACCGGTAGTCATAGCATAGTTGCTCCGGTTTATTCTAGGTATCTACCTCCTCTGAACTTAGAGTGTCCTCCCAGTCCCATGTAATGCTGCCTCTCATTCCGGAAGATGGTTCCGTTCCTTGCATCCCAAAGTCCTATTGGATATGTAGATCGCAAGTTTTTATGACACTGGGGCTTGAAGGGGGAGGGACTCAAGTTCTCCAATTAGATCCTATTGGACCAAACATTAGCCTTCGTGTAAATCTTGTTCGCAGATGGCAGATGTTACTTTGATGCCCACCGAAATTCTCTTGCGTTTCCAGTAAATCATTTTGCTATTTTTTTAAGGTAAAATATATATACACTAAAATTCCATACTGAATCACATGCATGTTCTTTTTACAATTTTCCCGTTAGCTTTCCTTGTTTAGTTGATGTTCATGTGTAGTACAAAATGTTGAGACCCTGAGGTGTCACATATCTAGTCCTACTTTTTTATATTGTTCACCTTTGTTCTCTTAATTTATTTCCAGCGTCCTCGTTTACAATTCCATTTCCTCAAATTAATGTATTAGCTAGGTAGATTACACAAGATGAATGTTCATCAGTAAGCCTTTTTTCTTCTCAAAAATAGATTGCCAGCATCAGTTTAGTTAGTCCTAATGGCTATCTCACACATGGAACTTATTTGATGTACTGTCAACGAGTAATGCCCAAGTAGTTCATTTTCCTTCAACAAATCATACTCAATTTTTTTCTCTAGGAATCTTTTAAAAAGTTGTTTAACAAATAGCTACTAAACTGTTAATCTTGTGTTCTCTTTTTCTTTTATCTTCTCAATCTTTATAATTGTAATAATGCATGTATATAGTTACATGAGTTCACTCTTTTTTAAATGAACTTTGCATTGTCAAGATTTATATCTTGTACTTATTCGTCAACAAGAAAAAAAAATGGTGCTAATATAGCTTTTGTTTCGACATATTTCACAAACATGCACAAAATCAAAATGATAATCCCAAATATTCAAATATAATATTTCATTAATTTTTTGAATTCTATAATATTTCTTTACTGATTTATATAAGGAACTTTTAGTTGTACGGATACTGACTATACCACTTCCTTTTGGTCAATATATGCTCTAGGATGCATCATCCCATTTCACACAGACCGAATTCTTTTGTTTGAAGAAATATAGTGAGTATTTTCTTTATGGTGCATAAAAAGTGTGTACTTTACTCTTTCAGCCTTTCCTAATTTCTAATGCTTTTCTTACTGTTTGTTTGCTTTGAATGATGTAGAGTCGCAAAAAAAGACATACATATATATAAAAGGTTTTAATCCTGAAAAAAATCAAATAAATGAAGCTGTATATATTTTTTTTTTTTAAAAAGAACTAAATATGGATTATACTGATGATAAAAAGAAGCATGACTTGATGATATCTATTCACTGCCTACTTTAATTTGATCACAAATTTAGTAATTCTCTATGCAGGGTAAACAAGACTTTGGAAAAGTACTATAATTGTTGCTACAATGCTCAAGATTCCAACACTGATTTTGCCGGTGAACCTCAGGTACAATTAGCTTCAAGCCAAAATCTAATTTTGTTAATTTTTGCAATGTGGACCTTATTTTAGGGTTTGTTTTTTGCAATATGGACCGCTGTTATATTGCTTCATTCTTTAGACCAGACTCCAAGCACTGCATTTTTTGATAAATGACTCCAAGCACTGCATTGTCTCTGCTATTTCTGAAAGATCTTATTTTTCATTACTCGTATAGCTGATGATAATAGTTTGTACTTGCTGCCAAAAATACTGACCTTTATTTATTTTCTAGACATTCAAAAACTACAGTTGCTTTACAGTATGTCCATGACAATGTATTAGTTTAAAGGGGCCTTGTTTATTGCAGTTAACCCGCACTGTTTCCATCCATCAAGATGAGTTATTTCAAAAATTAGACTTGCATTGCATATGTCTAATATACTGTCATCTCTTACGCATCAATATGATACTATCCTTTTCCTTGTAAGGATGGTAAAAAAAAACTTTGCCGCAAGCTTTACATTAGGAGAATAAAAAGAAGTGTCAGCCTATTTTTTTAGAATTATATTTCTTTTAGAATTGTGTCAGCCAATTTTTTTGGTGGGAACCAGGCCGAAATACCACAAGGGTAGGGTACAAGCAAAGACCAAACAACTTCCTACTACAAAGATCGACCCAACTAAATATTATGCGTTTGTAATATGAATATATTGATACAAGTTTTGTAATATGAATGGGCTTCTTATTAAATGGATGGAGAAGTAAATTCAGGGGACTATTGTATCAGCAAGGAATATGTATACGTGCCGATTCATTACATATATATACCTGTAGTAGTCACTTGGATCATCAATTGTACTGATTTTGATCTCTCAATGGTCAAAATGCAAATGTATTATATTGCACTAATTAGCTATTATTCTGCCTGTTACCAGTGTCAACAATTTTGCTGTTCCATCATCACATTATCATACCCTAATTTATTTTCATTTGAACTTCAGAGTTGGTGCCAAGAAATGACAAGGCTCAAGGATAAGCTTGAATCCCTCCAACGCTCTCATAGGTATAAACATTAGTTCGCTTCACCTTTGTTATCAAACATATACTTCATATATAAATGGTCATCAACTACCTGATCAATGAAAAGTCTCTGAAAAAGAAAAGACAAATATTCAACCAAATGGTTGTGTTTTACATTCTTTAGTTATGCATGGCCTTGTCAAAAATTACTTGCCATTGCAATTTGCAACTATACTCACACGCAGTAGTGTTTGTCTCAAAGGCACATGCTTGGTGAGGACCTTGGACCTCTGAACATAAAGGAACTGCAGCAACTGGAAAAACAACTTGAATATTCTCTGTCACAGGCTCGACAGCGGAAGGTTCACCATGTACACCAATTCCCTATCTTGTGGATTGTCTCAGTATTGTGTATATGTTTCTCTGTAGGGAAACAGTGCAGTAATATTGTACAATGGAGAGGGATAATTAATTTGATTTTGACGGCACATATAGTAACTATGCACGCTTAAGTTAAGCATAACACCTGAATATCTTTTATCTTCATCTCAGACGCAAATGATGATGGAACAGATGGACGAGCTTCGCAGAAAGGTATTATGTGGACCCAATCTCTATTCTCAACATGTCGTCTATCATATTTGGTAAATCATTAATATATTTTGCATTTAAAATGACAATTACATACCACGCGATTTCTTAGAATAGAACACAAGATAGATTGTTCACATCATCTGTTACAGCTTCTCTGTGTACTGTATGTTCTATCAAGCTAAATAAAGGAAGGATTTTTAGTTCTATACATCAGAACATCATTTCATCATCTTTGATTCACAAACTACTGTAGTACTACCAAAAGGGTGGCAAACGACAGCAAACAGAGGCATGGAATATCACCTTACATCTGTTTCAAATTGCATGCAGGAGCGCCAACTTGGAGAGCTTAACAAGAAACTGAAAAACAAGGTCTCTAAATAGCTAACTAGTTATTTGATATACCGTCTCAACGTTCAAAATACAATTCTATACTACAGGGGCGTCCAAACTAGTTATTTGATATACTTGCCTTATTGGAATGTTATACTGTCTTCCAAAACATTCAGCTAGAAGCAGAAGGTTGCAGCAACTACAGGGGCGTCCAAACATCCTGGGCTACTGATGTGGCCATAACCAGCGACAGCGGCACACTTCCACGCCAAATGCTGAACCACCAGCTGCTGATATGGACTGTGAACCCACTCTGCAAATCGGGTAAGGCTATGTAATAAAACCAGAACCACCTTGATTGAATCTGAAAGCACCGGACTACGCAGCATCTGAACTCCTATGATCTGTGCATGCCTGCTATACAGACACCGGTTCGTTGCTCCTGAGGCAGCAGCCATGCCAAGAAGTAACACTGAAGGAGGGAGGGACAGCCACTTCATGCTCGGTTGAGCCCTTTGAGTTGTCGAAGCAACTAATAATTAATAAAGATGCCATACGTTTAGTTTGGCAAACCATGAAACTTATATGGTGATATATAGTCAGTACATAAGTTACAACTTACAAGCGAGCCCTAGCTGATGGTATGCATGCACTGTTTTCTCTCTGACAAGCCCCGTTCGCTTTATTAGTTCAGAATGTGCTATAGCTAGCCTTTTCTTTGTCCTTGATTCTTGGAATAGAATCAACAATTGAGTTCAAAGCCTATTAAATGGATCTTTCTCTATATACATAGTGCTGCCCTATCTCAACCGTCCAACTGTTGATCTCGGATCGTCAAGTCATAGGACTATCAGTCTATCTATCTATCTGTCTAGGAATATTATGGGCAGGCATTGCTTGAAAGGCGAGTGCTTCAACCTTCAATGCGACAGTGAGGTGTTACTTTGTTAGGATCACTCGTCATATACCATATTGTATATATTCCTTACAAAATAGGTGGTGTGAATAATTGTGCCACGTACTGATCATCATCTATTTGCATGCCTTTGCCTGCAATCAATACAGGTCAGGTGTACTGTGTTATGCAAAATAGAAGCTGTTCAGCTCGCGATGGTTTGAGTGCTGTTGGCACATATATGTCCCGCCCGCTGCGCACGCACAGCATGTTCATCATCAACCTGCCATGGTGAAATACTCGGCTTGAAAAGCTTGTGCGCTGATGAACTCTGCAGTCTGAATTCTGCCGCTCCACGGACATGTAGCGATATGTAGGAGTACGACCTTATATTATTCCGAAGTCCCAACTGCTGTTTCGTGCACGCTACACAATTTTCAGATGTGATGATACGCACCACCATTAGATGCACAGAATGTGACCTATAACCAAAAGACGGGAACGTGCATAGCCGCCCTTAAATTCTCCATTTATTTGCATTGTTAGATCAATCAGGTTCCCAACATTAAGTAAGGCCTGATCCATCAAGACCTCAATGGTATTGTTACATCGATCTGCACGATTTTATATTCTGGGCCACTACCAGATTTTGATTCATTCCTGTACATAATTTAATACCTGTATATATGTAATATAAAATGTTATAATCTGGGGCGCATCTTTGTATTGTTCTGGGAGCATGACCTCTAGGTGGCTGCTAGCCGTTTTATAAATATCGATATAGCTCGACGAAGGTACATTTTTTCACAATGATCAATCCACGAGAATATCACTTGATTAAGCCACTTACTAGGTAGCGTACCCGTGCGTTGCTACGGGACAACTTTTTTATACTAAAATCTCATGGATCGCATGATAAGATAACAGATACTGATATTCGGAGTGTCATTTAGTCTCAAAAGCAAAATTTGTGAAATTAATAGTCACAAAGAACGATGTCGCAGCTCCCAAAACATTGTACATGCATCTTTATGTGATTGCATGGATGAGGGGCCGATCCGATCTAATTTGCATCAAATAAGACTGGCTTCAACAGAGGATGCAAATGGTGATCCAAACCTAAAAATGTGTTGGCACAGTGCTTTGCGTCCTCAAAAACCCGCTCCAACGGGAGTAGACAACGAACCCATTTTGGGTACGACGCGAGCCAGGACGCAAAGAAGCGTCTCGTCTCTCCCACGATGCAAATCTCGGGCGCTCACATAGGTGGGCCCATATAGGAGGTGTTGGGGTGAAGCGGACGAAGACGGCGAGGTGCGCCGCACTTGGAAGCTCCGTGGGGGGGCCCTGTTCGCCAGTCCCTGCTCACCGGTCCATGCCGCCCGCCGCTGAGCGCGAGCCCAGGGAGCCGCCGTTGCTGGGATCCGGCCCCAGCGCCAAGATCCACCCTCTCCCACCGGAGCCAACCGCTAGCCGCCAGGATGCGCTCTCTCCAGCCGGATCCGCCCACCGGTCACCAGGATCCGCCCTCCGGCGCGCGCGAGAGAGAGCGTGCTCCACCGGGTGGAAGGATGAGGTGAAAGAGAGAGATTGCGAGAGAGAGAGAGAGAGAGGGGAGGTCGCGCGGAGGAGGAGTTGCGGGGGAGTGGCGCGGGCTGCGAGGACAGCGAGAACGGCGGTGCCTAGGAGCAGCGTGGGAGGGACCGGCGGTGTGGGAGAGAGGAGTCTGGGTCCGGATTTTGCGGCATGGGCTTCTGTTGGAGAAGCAAGGTAAAAGGGTGCGGGACTCATTGCTTTGCGTGACCCAAATGCATGTATGGGTCGCGTGTTTGCATCCCGTCTCTTGGAGACAGTCTGACCAAAGCACGCACCCGGACTCATCTACGCAGGAAACGATTACACAACAAACACAGGAGTCATGCATCGAACGATCCCCGATCCACGACGAAGGAGCTTGACCTTTAGAGCAGCACCCGCCTCCATCCAACAGTATAAAATTCTAGCTAATTAAACAACGACTACATATACACACGTCATGAACATGTTCCTAAAACGTATGATGTGATGATGACTCGGCAGGAGCAGCGCCCTTAGTGAGGACATGCTCTCTTCGGGCGGTCCCTCGACGTACTGCACGTCATGTTGTTACGACTGCTGGAGGAAGAGGATCGTCTCTGTTGTTGGATTGTGAAGTCGCCTGTGCAAGTGTTGGGCTCGGTGGCTATGGGTGCGATGGTGTCCTAGAGGTCGACGACGAATGTCATAACCAAGCTATGTCATCTAGTATGGCATCTGATCTTGCCTATCTCTTTTATGTGTGGTTGTCGCTCGAACTTGCTTGTAGGTACTGTGATTTTAGGAAAAGGAAGTGACGTGTATATTTTGACAAGCGATTACGTAATATATATATTTTTGCATGTCCGTTTTCTTCATTTTCTATTTGGCCGGGGAACATGAGATTTTTCACGAGTAATAATTACGCCCGAATGGACGTCCGCTTTCCTTCCTTCCTATTTGTCTCAGCAATGTAAGATTGTTTTTTTCACGAGCACTTACGCCGCCGAGTTGCTTGTTTGCACGATGGACAGTAATCAAATTGCACAGATTTGATTGGATCCAAGATTTGAGGCTGGACGTTCCTCTCCATCCATGCATGCCGTGATTGCTTCTTTCCATCCGGAAGTTATTTTCCATTTTCCATCCAACAATTCCTTCCATGCATGCACACGTGAAGATGAGAGGAAGGCAGGAAATCACGTGTAGAGACTTCCATGTTTGCAAGGAGGTGTGATTATTTTAATCAAAGTGCTTTCTATATTTGCCATGACGTGAAGATGAGAGGAAGACATGAAGATCGCATGGGATGGGGAGTGGCAGCACCAAAAAAGTTACCGCACCAAAAATTGTCTCCTCTTTGTTCTTTTTATTTGTAGAGAGTTCTTCATAGGGTTGTTTATCCCCAGGTTATTTTGCCTCACCTTTCCAAATTAGGCCTAATATGCTTTCTCTTATACTCTAATTGTAAGTCACTTAGATATACATTCTTCAACATTGAGAACATCATCATAAAATTTAATTACACAAATAAATTTTTTTTCTAATTAAAATATACACATTATTATTTTAAACATTGTTTGTTGTTTTTGGGCACCCGCTAGTTAGGCGCACCTCCTCTCCGCCACTAACGGCGGTCGCACATTCTCCCCGCTATCGCAACCTCCCACCAGAGGCCATGGTAAGCCCATAGAGAGCCTTGCCGGCCTCCTCCCATCCCCACTGGCCCTTCCCCAGCGGCTATGGCGAGCCCGCACGGAGTTGACTGAGTTTTTCAATGGCCACTAGAGAAGGAAGAAAATGATGCCAAAGCTCAATTTGAGAGCCCTAGTTTAGATAGAGCTACCAAACAGTACCATAGCTAGCCGGCGCGGGCATCATTTGCATGGTTGTACCCAGAAGCCAAAACATTTTATAACTTGATTTTCTTCTCATATGTATTACACAAGAGCGTTGCCTGTTTAAAGCACAGGCACACAGTATATCTCGTCAAGTACTATACGCTTTATACCAAGCTCCAGTTAATTTGGCTTGCGCCCGCCCGCCCATCCATTGACATCAGGTTGGTGGTTAGTCGATCGTCGTAATCGCAATCAGTTCGCGGTTGGTCCGCCCCCATCCGGCACCAGTGGCATGGCGTCTGTACTGTACGCGTACCGGCCGCGCGCGCCGCCTGAAAGCCAATCCGGACACGCAGCACGTGGCAAGGGGAATCCGGGAGACGGCCGACTAGCCGAGCCGTGGCATGCCCATGCTGCCAAGTAGGCCGGCGCGCCGACGCGGCAGCAGGTGGGAGCGGCACAGCGGGCACGTCACCTCGCCCAGGTCGATCCATCGGTCGATGCAGCGCGTGTGGAACGCGTGCGCGCAGTTGCCCAGCCGCCGCACCTCGTCCGTCGCCTCCAGCCTCTCCAGGCACACCCGGCACGTCGGCTCCGCCGGCCCCGACGGCGACGGCGACGACGACGACGACGAAGCCACTAGCTCCAGGAACTCGACGAGCGGCAGGCGCTGCTTCACCGCCTCCGGACTCGGCGCGTGGAGGCGGCGGGGGCGGCCGTTGTTGATGACCGGCGCGTGGTCCTCGGGGTCGTAGGGGAACTCGTAGAGGCCGAGGAAGCAGAGCACCAGCACGAACACCAGCGCGACGCCGTGGAGGAGCTTGAACAGCGCGGCCACCGGCCGCGGCACCGCGTTGCAGTAGCAGACCAGCGGGAACGTCATGACGACGTACGACGCACGGCCACGGCCACGGCCGGCGGCAGGACGAATGAACAAAACGACGCTGCGGCAGCAAGCTAAGCTCGCTAGAGCGCGAAGGGTCGGCAGGAGGCCGCCGCCGTGCGTGCGCTCCGGCGCGAGGTCCGTCCGTGTGGATATATAGGGACGAGGCAACTGAAACGAGGAAAAAAGGGGTGTGGCTCGCGTCCACTCGTCGTGCTCTGCACGGTGCGCAAAAGGGCTGGCTGGTGGATCGGACGCGGGGGCAGCAGGTGCAGCGTGGCTGTCGTTCTAGATAGATACTAGATACGAGTCGTGGCCGGATGGCATGACGCGAGTTTGGCTGGCGCGTACGTCGCGCGAGCGAGCGAGCGGTTTGCGGAGGGCCGGCGTGGTGTCGTACGGGGCGGTGTATCGGCTCATGCAAAGCGCGAGCGCAACGGCGGAAGTCGTCGTCACGGCACATAGATATTCGGAAGAAACGGTGCATCGCACGGCCGGGACGCCTACCATTTCGGCTTTTCCCGATGGGAATGGGACTCTCTTTTTTCGGGCATATGTATGCTTGCCATCACATTCACAGCCATGGGTTCGGCGTGTTCTTGTTTCCGGCCGTCTGAATTTGTGGCGCACATGCGTATTAGGATTTAAACTTTAAAATTTTTTTAGCCAATAACCAGACTAATAATTTTTAAATATTATAATATAAAATTTATATGATAAATAATATAATATAAAACAAATAAATAGTCAAAGTATATCTAGAAGATCATATAAACTGCATTAGATAAAATAGATCAAATGGAGTATTTTTGTTTTTTATGTTTCATTTAGATTGCCAGGTTGGTACCTGTGCTGCCCATATATATAGCCATGATATGCTTATGCAGGCACCGTTATAGTAGTCTATTGTATTGTAGGCCCTATTTAGTGGAGCTATAGCTTCTATTCAGAATGTGGACTCGTAACTCGACAGAGTATGCTATACACATATAATATAATTTTGTACTAAAACAACCTTCATACCACATAGAAATTCGGTTGTGACAAAGAGTGGAGCTGATGAAAGTTGCATATGTATTGATCTTTGCCTAGACTGCTGGTATTTAGGCATGTTTGTTGCATAATCTCTCCGTCCCAAAATAAAGTGCACCATCACTTCTAAAATTTATACAGATTATAGTTATTCTATATGGTGCCAATGTCTAGATTTTACAAAGTTTGTTGAAAAGGAAACCATAATTTAAGAAGAAACATCTAATTTGGGTTCAATCTATGGATGCATATGTCATTTAAGGATTGTCTTAAGTTGTCTTGAAAAATTTTAGAATGTACTATATTACAAGGCTGAGGGACTATATTTCATATTGTACTTAATCTTTGCAAATAAAAAAAAAGAAACGTATCTAGTGCAAACCAACTTTCTGTGAAAACCCGTGTAAACCACGGTAAAAAGACGTCTAAATTCACAAAAAAAAATCAAACATGTAAATTATATGACGATACACAAACTTATAAAATATCTTGTCCAAACTCGACTTCGTTGTGATACCTCACAAACGAAGTCGAAGTCCGACAAGATATTTTACAAGTTGTGTATTATCATACCATCTATTCCCTCCATCCCAAAATAGATGACGTTTTTGGGTGTTCGTCTTACATAAGTTTGACTCGATTTGTAGAAAATACGTATAATATTTATATCTCTAAATAAATTTGTTAAAAAACTAGATCTAAAGATCTTTTTCAACAATACTAATTGTGATACTAATCGATGTTATTTACTATTTTTAAAATTGCCGGCAATCGTTTCTCGGGAAACGAAACGACATCCTTTTTGAGACGGAGGGAGTACATATGTAATTTTTTGATAAATTTAGATGATTTTTTTACCATAATTTACATAAGTTTTTACGGTAAATTAGTTTGCACCAGATACGTTGCCAAAAAAAAAAAAGGTATGTGACGGGTCTGTAGCAACTAAGCGAGTGATTCTCTCCCCATCCATGTCCAACCTTATTTAAAGACACCGGTTGGGGATGGGAAAGCGACAGGGAGCCAAAGCGGGACGGCCGATGACTCCGGATCACTACGGCGGGATAGTGGGCCAGAGACATAGCGCCTGGGAGGCCACCAAGGATGGGGGCTCGCTGGCTGAAGGCGGGCCGGCCGCATCGAGCTGGACGGGGCCTAGAAGAAAAGGCCAGGAGCCTGGTATATTTTGTCTAATATTCTGACTCCGTAAACTCTAATATTTTGTCTTCGGTGAAAGAAAAAGGAAGCATACACCTTGTCTTTTGAGCAGAAGGAGAAAGCCAACTATTACAATCATATATTGTACAATGTCCGTTGTTTAATTAGCGCTGAAGTTAACAACATCTTGCGAGACTAGCTAGCAAGTAGGAATCCACCATGGACATAGAAGTATCGAACTATACCTCCACGTGATTATTAGCACAAATGAGATTAAATACAAACACTATCACATTGATGGATAGTAATGGAAATATCTTCTACACGATAGAGAAAAGGACGGATTTAAATATAAGCTATTGTCCAGTCGATGATTCTCTCAAGCCATCCAATAAATACTTT
Source organism: Chrysopogon serrulatus (assembly GCA_015844335.1). Classification (NCBI taxonomy): domain Eukaryota; kingdom Viridiplantae; phylum Streptophyta; class Magnoliopsida; order Poales; family Poaceae; genus Chrysopogon; species Chrysopogon serrulatus. The sequence continues at coordinate 69,976 of JADLZL010002337.1, read as the reverse complement.
TCACTTTAGCTTATCAAACCATTACTATAATAAATATTTTTCTCTCATAAAAATACAGTCATTTGAAGCGCTAGTGTTACAATGTGTATGACGCAAGGATTTTGTCAGGTTACCGGTCTCTTTCGGAGTCTGGTAGCGGTCGCACCGAGCAACTCGAGTATGCAGATTGCACCGGCGTTATTGACTATATGGATAACCGTGTACGTCGATATAGTAATATGGTATGCCCAGGCCAGTGGTCCTACGGGTCGCTTATTGGCTAACTTTAATTGAATTTATACGGTTCGCTGACCCATAATTCAAATGAAAGAGACTAATAACATGGTGCACGTTTTTTGTGGTACCATGTTATCGGAGTCAAGCGTGCACCATGTCTAGCTAATAGGAGTTCTAGCATAAAATTGGAGTGATTAGCTAGAGATGCTTTCCCTCCAAATTCCAGATTTTTCCACTCTCTCTCTATCACATCATTTTTTAGCCGCATGCATGGAGCATTAAGTGTAAGTAAAAAAATAATTAATTGCATAGTTGGGTTGTAAATCATGAGATGAATCTTTTGAGCCTAGTTAGTCCACAATTGGACAATAATTGCCAAATACAAACGAAATACTACAGTTGTAAATTTTTCTAACTTTAGCAATCTAAACAAGGGCAGCAACGGAGTAGTGAGAGATAATAAATAATCTTAATTCTTAGACAAACACTTATTTTTTCATGTAGTGCCGTAGGCAATTTACAAGCTTATTTTATACTCTCTCCATTGTAAATTATAAATGTTTAGATTTATCTAGATACTTAGTTTTTTCTATGTACTTTGATATAAGTGTGTCTAAATACATAATATTTTCTGAAGTTTCTTTCCATTTACTGCCTTAGTCCACACATGCAACAGACTTTTTAGCGGTCTTATTACAAATCATCTTAATTTTGACTAAGCTTGTAGAAAGAAATAATAATATTTATAAAATTAAATGAGCTGCATTAAGATACAGTATTAAGAGTATTTCATAATTTACTGATGTAGCAGATATCATCATCACAGCTGCAATGAGCAACCACCAACGGACTATTCCTGCAGTACCGATGAGATCGCAAGCATGAATAACCTGTCTTAATTTGGTACATCACTACCAGTCTACCACTGTCCTGCCAAATACAAGCCACCAACGTTGCATGCCGCACCAAAGTTACTGGAGCAAAGCAAGTGCTAGGTCCATATCTCTTGAACGAGGACACTTTGAGTCACTTGACCACCGATACCTTAGATGCGCTAGCTGCAGCAAATCTTATGCCAATTTCCGCAGAGATGCTTCTACTCTAACTGGTTATTGATGCTGCAGCGGCTCAGGACCGCTGCAAAGACAGCGGTTACCAGCTCTTGCATGTCGTCTCTCTAGAGGGCCTCCATGGTTTCAACTGATTCAGCTTCTTGCCCTTGTGTATGCACTAGTGATTGTAATCTTTCCAGTTAACCATTAAGTGGAACGAGTTAACATGAGTTCACCAAAAAAATTTCAATTTTTTTTATTTTGAATTTTTTTTGTTGAATCATAATCTAGTCTAACAACCAAATGGTTTCATAAAATCATTCTGATTTATGGCCTAAAACGTTTCATGAAAGAAACTAACATGAAACGTTTGTACCGACATGAATACATGCACACTGCATCTTTCCGGTATATATAGAAAAAGTGCATATGTTTATACTTATCTATCTATTACTATCTGTCATACCACGGTGAAATGAAGCCAGGACACAGACAAGAGACATCAGTCACCGGGGTGAGCGCGGGACAAACTCTGCCCGCCGTCGTCCCACGCCGTGGGCAACATGGGCGTGCGGCACAGCGGGCAGGTGGCCTCCGCATCGTCGCCACTGCCGACCCAAGCCTCGATGCACGCGGCGTGGAACGCGTGCGAGCAGCTGCACAGCTCCGCAACCATCTGGAAACCCTCCGATTCCAGCCCCGCCAAGCAAATCGCGCAAACGGCTGCCGCGTCCTCGGCGTCGCCTTCTGCGGCAAGTCTGTCGTCCGCCGGCTGCGCAGCCCGCCGCCGCCGCCGCCTGTACCGCGGGAGCCGTGAGCGACCGCGTCCCGGTCTCCCACAACCTCACAACCACGCCTCCAGGAAGCGTTCCAGAGTGGCATCGCTGGCATGCTCCCCGCCCCAAGGCTGTCCGGGCAGATGCACCTCGCCCTGGCACGGCGCGACACCGAGGCGGTCCAGGAGCACCCCGGCGATGAAGTGGAGGAGGTCGAGCAGAAGCAGGAGGTTTCGCCGCAGAGGGAACTCGTAGCTGTGATCGAAGCTGAGGTTGCTTATTCGCGAAGACATGGCGGTAGGGGGTAAAGTATCACTGACGCCTGATCGAGCGCTGCCTGCGTGGATTTCTTGCTTGCAAGTTGCAACAGGAGCTTCTTTATAAACTGCGATTCTGAAGTCTGTTTGGTGCGTGCGATAGATCGATACTCCACTTCAATAGCGGAGGTTGAGAGTTGCCTATCAGTTGGACTGAGAGAGAGAGAGAAAGAGAGAGAGAGAGAGAGAGAGAGAGAGAGAGAGAGAGAGAGGAAGCAGCAATCGCACGTTGTGGTCTTGTGCCCAAGCAGTTGGCAATTGGCATGGTGGTATTTTTCCAACCGTAGCATACTAGCGTGTAGTCATCGCAGCATCTGGACCACAATCCACAAATGTCGTGGTAGACTGGTAGCTGTGAAGTGCGAACATCAGCGCATTATGGAACTTGTTGACCTAAAGCGTCTTAGTCAGGAGTTGGAGAAGTTGGGAGTTGCAAAAAAAGTTTATTTTTACCTTTATTTTTCTCCTCTAATAACTCTGAACTTATAGATAAATATACTATAGCATACCCCGCACGTTGATGTACGTGTACAACTAAAATATTTACAACACGTGAAAATATATTTAGAAGAGCTTCCAAGATTTAGATTTACATTGAAAACATGAAAAATATCCCAAAAATCTTCATCTATAAACCTGTTTTGAGAACTTTCTATGACAAAAAACATAAGACACAACTAGCACAAGTGCATTCAACTTTTTATGGATAACTCATGCTGGTTGCATCTCATATTATTACAATGAAAAGTTTAAGATATCTTTTTACATTTTTAGAATATTTTTGGAATTTCAAGGTTTCTTGTATTTTTTTTTCTCATTTGCTAGAGCTAAATCTATTTTTAATCTTTTAGATATATTTTTTCATAAACTTTAATATTTTATTTCTATTGTAATGTACTTCTATATATTTTTTTACAAATTTTAGATAGTTGCAAAGATTTTTAGTTTTATAAACAATGTCAAGTATTTACTAAATTTTGTTTTTAAGAAAAATCCTTGAAAACCGCTTCAAAATTTTGAATTCAGGAGGTAAAAAGTAATATGATTTTCGAGTTTGAAAAGAAAAATTAGTTCAGGAGCTGAAATAGACCTTTTGCTCGCGAGTTTGGACTTGGGCTGTAATTCGGATGATGGATGCTCGGTGTGGGCTAGAAGTCACCGGTCAACACTTCCTCGGTAGGATGGCCTATTTGTTCTATGTGACGTTTATGTATCTTCTTTATTTAAACTAGTCCATCAACCCGTGCGGTTGCACGGGTTAATTCCTTGCGGGCTAACTTTGAGATATTTAAGCAATATAAAACCATATTCAATATATATTTTTTTTAATAGAAAATACTTTATTCAATTAACTTTTTTTGAATTTGGTAGAATTGGCATTGTTATGCCTAAGATGGTCGTGTCATTGCTAATAGTGTTCATTAATTTAATTCCATGGTTGGATATTTTATTTTTCTTCTTTTGTATATTCTCCACCTGACTTGTACATTATTTTAACACTTTGGATATCTCTCTTTAGTAACTGAACCATGTGTACAGCAATAATAAAAATTATTAAATTTTTTTAAATAATAGATGTGGACAATTTAAATATAAATTTAAGGATTGTTTTGAATTGTAGAGTCAAATTTAATGTATCTGATTCTTGTTTCTTATAAAACATAATATATCATATGGCTAATGTTGATTATCTTTAAGATTTAGCCTTTTCTAGTATGTCATGAAAGTTGTTAAGTGAAAACATTATTATTAATTAATTGATGAGTCATACAAAATCAATCTTTATTCTTCCAAAGTTCTTTTGCACTGCATTTGCTCCCCCAATGTCCCTTTCTATTTGGTCATCAGTATGAATACTAATACCACTTGAAGATATGCTTTTTATTCAAAGAAATTTACCATGTTAGAGTATAAGCTACATATACAAAATAAATACAACTATTTTAATTTGATTTACCCGTTATGTGCATTCATAGCTTCAAGAATTGGTAAATATACAAAAAAAAAAAACTGTGTTACATTGGCTGATGACAACAACAAATATTCTGAAAATAAGAACTATTATTTTCCTTGGAGACTTATTGAAAAGGCTAATGTTATTGAATTATTGATTTTAAATGAAGACTTAGGGGTGTTTGGAAGGGCTCTTCCTCATGGGCTCCTCCAAAATAGTGTGGCTACTCCAAAACGACTTTGCCTCCACTATTTTTCACTAAAAACGGCTCCTTCTACAAAACATTTGGTAGAGCTCCTTCGGAGGAGCCGGAGCGAGTTGACCAAGAGGAGCCTGACCAAACAGCTACTGCCAAGGTTTCACGGTTATAGATGATACTACAATGACATGAAATTTTGCGCTCTCATCAATTTGCTCAACTTTGGCCCCCAAAATCAAACCTTAACATGTCCATCGCAAATGACTGAAGATGTGCCGAAACGTTAAGAAATATAATCTAATTTAATGTGTAAAAAAAACAATTAGGAAATATCTTCTATTCATTAGGGTTTGCTGCAATAGCATTTGTGAAATAAAACATATCCTACTGGATGAGGAGCACAATATCATGGATTTTGCCATTTTGGTCACTAAAAGTATGTCGTGTTTTCTTCTGTCAGTCCAATGTGTGCTGCAACTCCTATGATATCTATGATAGATATAAATATGAGTTCTTATTATAAAATTGTGATCAAATGAGAGGAAAAGAATAAAAAATATTATAACATTAGCAGTAGTTTACCTGAGAGGTACATGTCATTATTTACTCTTTTAGAAAGCATGTGTGCAGTTAAGAACTGGAAACTATACTTTTGAATGTTGTGTATCTTTGATCTTCAGTATATTAGTTGTTGGCAAGAAGTTGAATACCTTATCATTCTCCACTGGTCGATATTTTTTTGTAGTTGGTGTGACTGATATTTGCAATGATGTAAGCTTTACCGTCTTCGCTAAGTGTTTTGAATTTTTCCATATATGCCTTATTGATAACTCCATATATCTTAGTCCCCTATTTTTTTTTATTATCATTAGCATGTAAATTGGAAGTGATCTAAGGCCATTACAAACACAATGAAGGATTACTATACCTGATGGTCAAGGATCATATCAAGAAGATTTATTCGTCACTACCTAGCAAGATCGATCCCATATTTTATTGACCTGTGCATTGATTTTCCACAATTTCTTTCCTAGTGTAATCTCACTTAAGCTCCATTCAGTTACATGGGAATCAATCCCAGTCGAACAGTTTTTTCACAAATTTATATAACGTTGGAACCATACCGTTTTAGGCCTGGAAAGGGCCAACTGAATGGAGCTTTAAGGTTTTGATAACCATTGCAACTTGTGAACTAAAAAACACAATAACGATTCATGTAGAATGCAGGAGACAGATTAGATTATAAATGGATTAAGCAAGAGACGATACCTTTGGTGGGTGAATGATGAAAACAATACACCTTTGATTAGTGATGATAAAAACAGCCGAATGAACAGTGAATAGATTGATGTTGATGATGAAAACAATCGGATGAACAGTGTGAACGATGGATTCCAATGGTAACAGATGGAGTCTTGTCTGCGTGCGTTGGTTCACAAAATATGTAAAGGCAGTCTAAGATCAGCTAGATGGATTCGTATTTGTACGTGGTTGACAAAATATAAAAGGAGTCTGGTACATGTATATCTGTTTCGTTGGTGTTGATAGATGATAGACTTCGATATCTTTTATACAGAATTTTTATTAATAACTAATATATAGATTTATTAGTTTCCGGTTGGACGGATTTGTTGGCATGGACGTAATAACCATGGACATACCTATGGAGATATCTGTATATTTTTTTAATCTAAAATAATGGCAAAGGCCAACCATGGACGTAGCGTATCAACTATATATGACGTCGATACTTTGAATGGATTTTCTCGGAACGTCGAAATCTGTTTTTTCTCCTACAAATAAGAGATATTCTCTATTTTTAACATATAATGGCATAGGTGGGTAATTTTATAGATAATAACAAAACAGATCTAATGGCCAGCGGTGGCTATACACTTTGATTTGATGGCCAGATGTTTCTGATTAATGTGAGAATTTCTAGCATTTATCGTTTTTTCTAGAGCATCTGGTGAGGATTAACGTGGAGCCTCCGTTGGGGCCTCTAATTAGTAATAGTAAGATAAGATGGGCTTCCGACCGTCTCATGATACTGCATTTGCTGAGAACCAGTTTGTCCGGCCATAGCCCATGGTAATACTCGGTAGTCGGTAGGCTCCGTACGTAGAATTTGCTCGACTTTTTTTTTTAAGACTCAGTTACAGACTCAGAAGCTCATATACACAAGCGTACACTCACTCTTATGAACGCACGCACTCTCACCGTACCCCTGTGAGCACCTTCAAAGAACTGAGATGGACCGGCAAATCTCAAGATTGACGAAGTTACTACAGGCACCTCGTTATCGACGGGCACGTCGCCTACCACTGAAAGTGTAGCGCCGTTAAATCCTAAAATAAATCCAGGAAAATGTGAGCATCCATACCAAGTCTAGGACTTAAAACCGAGTGGACAGGTTTCACCACAAAGAACCCAACCAGCTACGCTCAGTTCGCTAGAATTTGCTCGACGCGCCTTCCTGGATGGATCTTGTGCCTTTCCTGTCCGAATCAATTTTCTTCACCGGAAGCCACTTTTACCAGCTGCCAGAGCACCGGAAGTCCAACGTAACGTTAGCAGCAGCACACTGCACACTCTGCCGACGTGATGGTCTCTTACTCTCTTGTGCCGACAGTCTAGCACCGCCCCTCCAGTTTCGTTCGTTTCCGCCGGCCAGCAGACCGGCACATCTCTTTAGTTTTTTTCTTTACCGAGAACTACCGCCAATCTTCCTGATACCACAAAACTTCTCACACGTCGCAGCCCCGGCCGACCATCAGTCTCCAAAACTTTCGTCGCTCAGGTCAAACGTAACTCGATCGGTCGCAAAAACTTTATTGATCATGTAAACACTGATACGCATATGAAAGTCCTATGAGCCAAAAGTGAGACAGGCAGTAGCGGACTGAGAACTTTCTATAAACTCGGATAGATATAATGGTTAAGTATGAGATTAAGCCCTAACCTCTTAATAACTATATATATATATATATATATATATATATATATATAGGCTAAACAATAAACATAGGAGAATTGACGCCGATGATGAGCTCGGACAGCAGCCCAGGGTTGCTGGGCTCTGGGTTTCGATCGAGTCGCCTCAGGGTCGGAGGTGGAGTCGGTTCCTTTTTCTCCAACTTTTACCGAGGGCTGGACAAGATCCCTAGCGAATATCCCACTGGGGATGTGGTCTCGATTTGAGGCCATTTTGGCCAGAGCGTCTGCTTCTTCGTTGTCCCGTCGAAGGACGTGGCTTAGCTCCAGGCCGTCGAAGGACTCTTCGAGTTTACGCACCTCCTGGCAGTAGGCTGCCATCTTGGGGTCGTGACAGTTCGACTCCTTCATGACCTGATCAACGACAAGCTGCGAGTCGCCCCGGACCTCGAGGCGTTTTACGCCGAGTTTTTTGGCTATGCGCAAGCCGTTTACCAGGGCCTCGTATTCAGCGACGTTATTGGAGGCCCTAGTGGTGACAGGAGAATTTATACTTTGGAGGCTGAGGCACGCCGAGAAGATATGTTTTTTTTTCTCGAACACGACTTTCCGTGTCATTTTCATTAAGAAGGAGGCTGAAAGTACGGCAAATACAACACGACACAACGACGAAAACCGCGGAGATAGTGGCTAAAACAAACACAACGAACATGAAGTAAAGAAAGAGACAACCCTCTACCACGCCGCGCAACCTTGCGAGGCAAGGTGCAACGTCGCTATGACTACAGCCTGGGAGATGTAACTGCGGTGACATGAACGAACCGGTCGCCGTAGCCCTTGCATCTTCCGTGAGGCATCACACACTCGGCGGCGACCGCCCGAGGTGGAGCCACGGGACGTCGGTGACCAAGGTTGGCCAAACAACGACGACGGCGACAACGGTGGCAACACCATCAACCATGCTGGAGGTATGAAAGCGACAACACTGGAACAGCTAGACAATCGGCGGCGGTGGGCAGGCATGACATGTAGGAGGAGCGATGGGGGTGCATCAACGGAGCCTTCAGGAAGGGAATGACGCCCGCAGACGCCAACTTCGTTGAGAGTGCATCGAATGGAGGTTTTCCCGATGCTCCTCCGGCAGCAGCAGTCAACACGCAGCGGAAGTGACGACGCCTTCAGGAAGGGGATGACGCTGGCGCGCCACCGTCGTCGATCCCAGGCGCAAAGGCCGGGAAAGGGCTTTCACCCGTGCTGCCGTGGACCGCTGCTGGCGATGATGCTACCGGACCCGGATCTTCGTGTTGCTCGCGCACCAGGGCCTGCGCTGTGCTAGCTCCGGGAGGGGGAGGGTGGATCCAGCCAAGAGGCTCGAATCTGCCCGTCGGCCCGGGGCTCACGGAGCGGCGGTGGTGGAGGAGGAGGGCGCCCGGCGAGGGGCCGTCGGCCGCCCGGACCGGGGCTCGCCGCTGACGCCCGCCCGGCTAACCGAGGAGGTGCACATCGGTCGTGCCGTCGCCCACCCCAAGAGGGGCGAGCCGAGCCGCTGCCGGTGGCGGGCCGCTGCCCAGCGGCCAGCGGCAGCCCGCGCCATGTATCACCAGCGGTGTTACGCGCTTAATCCCCTGTCAAATCATTTCGTGAGCATCGTGTTTATGTGCTAATGCATAAGGTTAAATGCGAAAACCATTCCTAGTAGCTTAAAAAGGCTATTAAAAATGCTAAATGAAAGTTGGCTTCTATAGCTCCTTTTATCAAGTAAGGTTTAAAATCAATTTTTATTAAGCGAAATTAGTATAGAACATGTATGCAACCTTTAAATAAAATTTGAAGTGCAATCTTTGTAGATGATAGTACAATTCTTACCTTAGGAAAATATTATTGCTAGATAGTTTTTTCTGAAAGCTTAGAAGTGTAATTTGAAATAGATTTCAGCTTAGAGTTTTTAAGTCTGGAAATTGTTTGACAAAGCAACATTGGCATTAATGTTCTGAGCAATTTGGTTAATGAGTAAGTATAGGTTTTTGCTTTGCTTGAAATTTAGAAGTACCATTAAGAAAGAGGAAAGCTTGATTTGGATGTTGGTGCTTCCTAAGTCCTCTGTATCTTGCTCCAAATCACCTTGAAATCTCACTGCCTTGGCTATGTTCATGCTCTGGCAGCGCTCAGGGATGCCTCTGACGAACCCAACTTGACACTCTGTTCTCCCTCTCGCTAAGCCTTTGATGTGGGCAATATTTATTATCCTCGGAAGCCCTAAGCACCCTCCTAAGCGTTGTTGAGTTAGTTTGCTTTCTACCGAACTGGTTTGGTTTTGATCGAAGCTTTAAGAAGCGTGCACGGCACCTATTCCATCAGAACGTCTCGTGGCCGCGCTCACCGTGTCCTCGGCTCGGCGTCGTCGTGCCTGGGTGCGCCGCGCACGTGTTCTACGCTGCCTACCGGTCCATCGTTGCCCCCTCGCGGCGGCTGCTCCGCTCGCTCACTTGCGCCACGAGATCGCGCCTAGCTCGGCGCTGGCCACCTCCCTCGCCACCGGGTCGCCGGTTCTCTGCCGCCCACCACGGCCCTATTGGCTGCTGCTCACGTCGCGTCCCGCTGTCGGCTGCTCGGTTGGCCGCCGTGTTGCGTCGCTGCCGCACATTGATGCTTTGTCTACGCCATCGTGTCACGCTGCTGCCGCCGCTTCTGCTGCGTCTCGCGTCGCGTCCACGCCCCACACCGCACATGGCCGCCTCACCGTCGTCTTGCCATTCATGGCATGGCATGCGGCGTGCGGGCGCTGCTCCCATCCTCTTGCTTGAGCACACCTCGTTCCTGGTGCTCTGAATTGGCCAGAGGCTGAGCGTGAGGAGCCGTCCGCTTCCCGCCAAGACGAGGACGGCCGAGCCCTGTTGACTTGGCCGCCACGGCTGCTTCATTAAATTTAGCAGGGAGAAGTCATCTCAAGTCAATTCGTCGCGTCCAGCACTCCGCCATCAAGTCCTTGAGCCATCCGACCCCACCCCGCCTTGATTTGCGCCGTGCCAAGCTCCAATTTGGAGTCTTCCTCGCCGTTGGTCCATGAAAGGCCGGGAGCGACTCATCCAAGGACATCCCCTCCTCAAAGCTCTAGAGTCCAATTTGATGGCACCATTAGCTTCGCCTCTCTTCCCTAAACCTCGTGCGCACCTCCCCCAATCTCTACCACCACCGGTCGGGCGTTGCCGCGACCATGTCGACCCTTGATCTTGCCCGAGCTCCCTGCTCGTATGCGGCCAGCACTCCTCAGCCCTCCTCCAACCTAAACAACAACACCGTGACTAGGTTAAGGGTGAGACACTGGTGCTATTCCGCCCTTCCCCTTCGTCGTTCGTCCCTCGGCGTGGCCGGGACGGCAGCGCCGCCACCGCCGGGCCAGCGATCAAGGCCGCTCCGTGACCGGCCAGGTTTTCTTGCTCTCTGCACCGCCGTTTGGCCCCCTTTGCCGCGCCAGCGCATCGTCCCTCTGGGCTGCCGACCTCTCCCTGGCCACCGGCAAGGTCTCGGCCGGCCCCAGCGGCGCCCGCGCCGTGACGTCCAGCACGCCCGCGCCGCCCGCCGCCCTTCTCGGGGACCTCCGTGTTGTAAAGATAACAAATTCCGGGGGTGTTAGGTGAGAAGCCTCTCTCTGTTGTAATAGTGCCAACATTGTCACGCGAATACATAGAAGTCCGAGGTCTCTTTTGCAAAAGTGCCAGCTTGCAGGCCGCTTTTGCGTGCGGGCCAAGCCCAATATGGGCCGTGATGGGCTATTTGCCCTTTTTCTTTTCTAGAAGTAATTAGAAAGGCTTTTCTATTTCTTTTACTTTTTAATGATCTTTGATAATTAATATCAATTCGCATAAGTGTCCAAAAATAATGAAACCAATTTTGTTAGATTCCTAAAATTGTGATCTATCTGTTGGTATACTTAGTTCATAGATTTCTATGCTGCACCTAGGGTGATTAAATTTCTCTATGATGCTTAAATACTAATAAGGATGTATAGTTAATGAATTTTTGTGGCTTTTTGGTAATAGCTAGGATCCTCAAATTTATACAGTAGTTAGAGTGCAGTATGATATGCTCTCTGTAATTTTAGTAACTCAAGAATCGTTGGTTTGTCAAGATAACTAAATTACCCTGGTTAGAATATACGTTAAAATAACTAAACGGTAGTGATGACGGCATGAAAAGATGTTTTATGAGTTTGATACGTAGCTTACGATGTTAGCTATTAGAGCTAACTGTTAGTATAGTTGTACATGTTGTATTTTAAGAGTTGCTATTGCCTTTTAATTGATTGCATCATCCATGCATATGCATCGCGCATGTCATAATAGGAACGACGATGGATCAACACAATCGGAGACTCGATGTATGCGTGGAGGATGGAGTCATGATGGATATATCACGAGGATAAAATACTAACATTGGTTATGTTTTACCCAGGCAAGCCCCGGTTCATAACCCCTACTATTCTGCACTTTATAATAATTATTTGTGCATTAAGTTTCGAGGAGTTGAATGGAACCCACTTGCATATATATCCTTATCCTATGAGTCTTACTAGTATGACAGGATCGTATAGATTGCCATGCTATAGGACTTCCGTAAAAGTCGAGTGATTTCCTGTCACTCACGAGAGATAGGTTTATATATTATTATCATGATACTATCACATGGATTATATATATGGATAATAAATAGAGATCGGGCGGGACAGTATGATGGACTGGATGGACTTGGCTTGTTGGGCAACAGAGCGAGGCTCTGGTTGCGTTGTCTCACCTGTGTCGGTTAAGGACCGATCGTTGCTAAGGGTTGAAGGTCAAGTCATAGAACTCCTTATCCCGAACACATACTTGTTTATGGGAGCTCGGAAGGCTTGCTCTCTCTTGTCTTGGGTTCCGGCTCCATCCGGACCGACTGTATAGGGTGGTGCATTCATATATTTTGTTTTTGGGTTGGAGGTCCTTGCACCGCATTACGGCCGGACCGGGAATGTCGGGGGCTTGGAATCCCGATTAGGGGCGGGGACACAGGAGCCCCGGGCGGGAGAAAGCAAGCTGTTCTTGCACGTATGCAGGATCTGAGGCGAAGTGTGTCTCGGGGTACCCAGCTGGGTGCATTGATTCGCGAATCGCGGTTCAATGAACGGTGCGACGAGGGGGCTTTATTCTGGCATCGTAGTAAGAATTGGAAATTGGAGATGGATAAAAAGAACTCGATTGCTTACCACTTGCTTGAAAGTAGTTCAGGTGCTTACCTAGAATGGTTAGCTAATAAATTAATCTTATTTGCTAAAATTGAATACTTCCTGCAAATCTAAACCAGCAAGCCAAATAGCCTTGTATATTTCTTGGAGTTATTTTATTTTCTCCCATCGGGTAAGACTTCTTGAGTACAATTGAGTACTCGGGGTTTTTATTCCCCCATTGCGGAGTAACAGGTGGATGCTAGCTACTGACTCTTGTGTGCGGATACCTCTGGTGGGCTCGGTGAGGAATTCCAATTCTGCTGCGATAGTAGTTTTATTTCCAACCTTCACCAAATGATTTTAGAAAGAAAAGTATTATAATATAATTATCTCTATCATATTAAATGCTTAGACATGTAATTGAATCAATGTTTATTTCATTTGCAATTATAAATCAACTTTCAATTATGATACACTGTATTTATTCTTCCGCTGTTGTAAATAATAAGTCATACTCTGATCCAATGTAAACATGAGATATAGGAAATGTAAGATTGTTGTAAGCCTTGTTCCCTTATTTATGATCCTGATGAAAATGGTGGATTTTCGAGTTCGCCCGTTGGGTGTGCTCGACGAGAATCGATTAAATTAGGGCGCTCCCTTTGAGTACTTAGTGTCTAATAGAAGACAAGTACTCTTGTAAGTGTATTAATTTAGGTGGTTCTGCCACAGGTGGTATTAGAGCATAAATAAGCGAGTAAAGCTACGCAACCCCTTTCAAATTAAAATTTGACAACAAAAATTTTCTCAAAAAGTTAGGGCGTTTGCATGCGAAGTTAAATAAGTAGCCCTATTACTATGGTTATGTATCTCGAATAGATAGCACTCTGCTGACTTAGATAGGTTTAATCCTATCTTCTGTAGATACACTAACTTCGAGCATAGATTGATAGTATCGATTAGCTACAGGGAGAGACCGATGTGCCAAAAATCTAAGAACGGTTGCTCTATATGTGGCAGTAGTGTGAGGATGGATAGGACGTGCATTCATGCATCCCTGCTTGTGCATTTGTTGTGTTAGCTAATGTGTGTTGGTTTCCCCCTAAATCTAGTTAGACCTAGTTAAAAATCTTCTGTCTATCCTCTTCTCAAAACTCTCAAAGTCAGCGTCAAGCAAGTTACAAGCGCAACAGTAAATTCAGATGCAAGATGATCTAGCAGCAGTAAGAAGAGGTGTGAATACTATTGAATTCTATTGTTAGTCAATTGTGGATGTCCCAGTAGAACACTTGAATCCCTCCTAATTTGTTTCCATCCTTAGATATTGATTTTGGTCCTTCATCCTCAGAAGGAACTCCTTGTTTCATCCCTGCTACCTCTAAAAATCTTGTTTCTTTGTTAGTATGGTCTGTAATGGTATTTCAGTTAATGACTTATGGTGCCACGATGAAACCGAGGGCCCCCTATGGAACAGCTGCCACATGGGTGTGCTGTTTGGCACGCGCTGGTATTGAGGTCCTTGACTGGGATCCCCTATAGGCCTATACTTATACTCCTTCCTTGAAACAAAATACTCTCTTTGGAAATAAATTGGTGATCTAATGAGAAATCCACAACGGACTGGTGGAGTAACGCACTGAATCTATAAGAGAGGCTGGGCTATGATGTACTAAAGGAAAAAAAAGAAAGAGAAAAACAAAAAAGTTAGAGTTTATCTACTAAAGGAAGCAGATCATGACCCGCGATATCCGTTCCGTCGTTCTGTTCACCGTAGCTGTGTTGCATTTAAATTACTGGGTCACATCTAGTTTTGTTTGCACACTTCCTTTCTCTCTTCTCTGCGCTCGTGTCGGTCCTTCACCTCTGTCTCGATGCTCGAACTCGACATCAACGCATGGCCTCGGTCATTCACTCATCTCACGTCACGTGAATTCTGCTGTTCCCTCGAACATGATGCCACGGCCATGCCTCTAAAGCTACTGATGCCGGCACCTCGAGCCTCAGCCCATCTGTCGACCCGTCCTGACCCCGCTATAGCTATCCATCGTGCCTTCTTATTTTCACTACAGTCTCGTTGTAGGCTGGTCCTGCTTCTTAGAGAAGCCTTGCCCAGACCTCTACAAAAAGAGAGCCACCCCAGTTGTTTTCACCACACCCCACACTCACTAAACAATTCCCCAACCTTCTTCCTTCCTAAGCAAAAACCCATGGCCTCACAAGAGCCACTATGCCCTTGCCTTCAACCCACCAACCCTCCTAGCCATCCCCCAGGGCTGACGGGAGTAGTTTGGGCCAGCAGCACCTGCCAGGGCGTAGAGGGATTTCCTAAGCTTCTGTATACCACCACGCAGAGGCTAGGGATCTGAGGCCGTCCTCTTTACGAGGGTTATGAGTTCATACAACATGGCATTGAGCGGTATGAGGTCACCGTCTACATTGGGAAAAGTGAGAACTTCCCTGGTGTAGATGACTGGAGCGCCACCATCACCGGTTTCCGCTTTCCGGACACCTATCAGGCTGTAGCCCATAAGGCACTGAGAATCCTATGCCAGATCCATGCGGATGCTCTTGCCCGTTCCCCCATGAGGTTCTTCCCACCTTCAGATCGGGACTCTGCTTTCTGGAGGGCCCGCCTGAAAACTTCGCGAGGACGTCCCCTACAGGCAGCAGTCGACCCCACCGTGGTGTCCTTGGCCACGTATTTGCTGGCCCTGGATGAGCACCATGAGCAGCTTGCCTCCGAGCTGAGGAGGTGCATCACCAGAGCCGAGGAGACTGAGCTCTTCATCCAGAAGCTCCATGTGAGCCTTGCCATGACACGTGCTCAAGCTGCCACCGCCGAGAGCCGTGAGACTGTCACCGCTGAAGCCCTGCGGGAGGCGGACGACCGCTACGTCAAGCAGATGAGGGACGCCTACTTCGCCGCCCATGACCAGCGGAGGGCTCCTGCTCCGGAGGGGCAGCCATCCCGAATTCTGGAGGGGATACCCCTTAACGGGAAAGGCAGATGCCAGCACCCGTCGCCCCGCCACCTACTCCTGTGGAAGACTCTGAGGTTGAGTCTCCTCTTCCCTGCACGCAGCCCACCGAAGAGCCTCAGGAGAACAGCCGTGAAGCCCTCTGCCTCGATGAAGTAGACTAGTTGCCTGTGGTGATGTACCTTGGTTCTGCCGCACGTGTCCTTGCCTTCTCCAGATGTTGTACCCTCCGTTGTATTTCGAAGCAGTGTGTTTGTCTTGAAGTTTAGTGAAGTCGTGTGTTGTCCTCTGAAACGATTTATCGATTTTCTGCAGTAATTATGTCTTACAAACGCGATTAATCAGGAAGGTTAAGTGGTCACTTTAGTCTGGTAGCGGTATAACCGAGTTTTAGGCCTATGTGAGACGACCCTTGCCACCCTTCTTCTCAGCACAAAAAAAAGGATGCTCTCGACCCTCACCCTTGCGTCCGTACCGGACCCCCTTCTTTTTCTTTTTCCTCGATCGCTCGCGTGCCTCCACGTCGCGCTGTCCTCTCTGTCTCCTTTTTTCCTGTTTGGACTTGAGTGCAGAGCGCACCATGGCCGCAGGCCGCCCCACCCCGTGACCCACCGTCGTTCCCCTCCCACTCAACCTCATCATCCTCGGTGCGCCGCACAACGCGACCACTCGCCCTCCTCGCTGAGCTATAAACGCGACCCCGAGTCCCTCCCTTCGCCATTCCAACTCCCCAACCCTGCAGCGCAAAATTGTTCTGCAAATCTCTCCCCTCTGATGAAGCTTGGCTAGATCCAGAGAGAAGCTAAGCCAGAGAGAAGGAAATTGCAAGCCAGTGCGGAAAGTTCAAGCCTAGCCTGTGGATCTAGATCATCGAGGTCACCAAGTACGTCAACGAAGCAGAGGATCTGATTTCCATCCCTAGAGGTTGAATCTAGCCTCAGAGTTCACGATGATCGAATTTCCACTGACCTGTTTCTGGATCTGTTGGACGTATGCCATGATCTGGATTATCATTATCTTGTTGTTTCTCCATTGTCCCCGTCTAGCTCGGTTGCTGGATTGAGTGGTTAGGTGTGTTGAATTGCTTTGGTCATGTAATCTCTCTGTTGTTTTAGATCTATGCAATCATGTTTTCCTTGTTCTCTTTACCTGCTCCGAATCTCAGGACGAGATTCTTTTTAAGGGGGTAGGATATAACACCCGTGGTGTTACGTGCTTAATCCCCCGTCAAATCATTTCGTGAGTGTTGACGGTGGATAACGTCAACATTCATTAGAACTTTAGACACAAGGGAATACATGAAAACACACTAGTCTAGGGTTTTAACTGACAATTTTCATGAGTTTCGCATATTCTATATTTTCCAGGGATTATTCCAGAAAAGTTGAAAAGAGGGATTCAAGTGCAAAATAAACACGAAACTTATCCGCCACGGGAAATATCACGATTGGACTCAGGAAGACTCGGAAGACACCCGAAGCAACAGGGGGCCGAGGCCGCCGGTGGGGCCAGCCCGCCCCCACCACGGCCGGGCGGCGCCCCCTAGGGTTTGTCCCCTCCTTCTGGAAGCTTCCTCCGCCGCCTCTCCTGATGCATCTCGGTCCTTGGTTAAGTCGGTTTGATCCTGCGGCGCACGCACATTCCACCGGACTATAAACATGTGGGTAGACCCCTCCTGGAGAGAGCCAATTCATTATTCATCAAAGGTCTTGTTGACGGTGGATAACGTCAACATTCATTAGAACTTTAGACACAAGGGAATACATGAAAACACACTAGTCTAGGGTTTTAACTGACAATTTCCATGAGTTTTGCATATTCTATATTTTCCAGGGATTATTCCAGCAAAGCTGAAAAGGGTTTTAACTGACAATATGTGGGTAGACCCCCCTGGAGAGAGCCAATTCATTATTCATCAAAGGCCTCAAGCCATCAAGCATCAAGAAGCCTTCAAGTTCATCAAGAGCCTTCTAGTTCATAGTTCTAGTTAGTTAGATTAGAAGTAGAGGAGATCTAGTTCTTCATCGGGATCTGGAGCCCCCGGCGTCTGTCTGGAGCGCAGGAGTTCGGTATAGTTCTAGTTCTTTCTTTCTTATTGTATTCATTATTCAGATCAGGGAGACATTATTCTTAATAGTCATATGTTCTTAATTGCAATAGTCATTGTCTACTTTGATTATATATCTAGTTTAGTAAGTTCGATCTTATTGAATTCATGTAATTGCTAGTATAGCGTTTATCCAAGTGTACAATGGGTAGATGATAGACAATATGTAGATATGGTGTCTAGATATCTTATTTGTCTGCGAGTGCACCCTGACATGCCGGGACGTGTGGTAGTCCGCGTAGGTGACAGCTACGTTGGTTCCTCTGTAGTCCACCCTCCGTGTGTAGGACAGCAGGGCACGGTCGCGAAGTTGGATAATGACTCTTTCACATCCTTTGTAGTTGATGCCCCCTTACATGTGATCATGATATAGGGTTGACTTAACGATGATTACTAGATGTAATTACACTAATTAGAGTTATTCATTGATGTAGTTATAGAATTACCTTAGACAATTAACTCCTTAGTTTATCCATTGGCTAACTATGATTATGACTTGCCAATGCTCTGATGATTATCTATATAATTATGATACTTGATTATGCTATCACCCGTATTTATCCATATTTATCTTGTGACCTCTGCCTTTGTTATGAGTAGAGTAGATGACATTGGTAATATCACTTATTCATTGTATATATTTTTTCTTATCAATATAATAGATAGAGTTTATAACAAAGCTTTTCCAGTGGTATAAATATAAATCGACAACCTGGTAGAACTCTCCTAGGTAAAATGCTACAATGGTATAATTATCTGTCCACCTGTAGAATCTATTTTAGTTTATATACATATCTCTACCTAGTCATATTAAATAATACATGTAAATCTATATTTGCTTCTTAGCATTACAATCAGGGATGATAACTTAATTCATATTTAGGAATGCTAGTGATAAAGAAGTGGCTAGTTGCTAATGACAAGTAAATTTAAATACCATGCATTTCTAATCTCGTTAATTCGTAGCGACGTTAGAAGTACCAACAAGCATTTTTGGCGCTATTGCCGGGGAAGGCACAATAAACTTAGAAAATATTGATAAACATATATACAACATGGATAAAGTCATATTACCAATCGATCTCTAACTCAAACAGGTACACCCTTCGTTGTTATCATTTGCTTATCTTATGTAGGGTGATGAATGAATGGTTTTTCTCTTCCAAAGAACTTCACTGACGATCCAGAGAAACTTCTTAGAAAGAAGAAGTTTGTAGAAGCAAGGGACAAATTCGAATCACCATCAAGAACACCCGCTGCTGCTCAAGCTAGCTCTTCAGAGGAGCCAGCTCCAACATTGGAAGAAGAATTTGAAGAACAAGTAAAAGAACAAACAGAAGAGCAATTAGGAGAAAACCTAGTTTCTGTGTTTGAAGATATGGCTGAGAAGACACTGCGTGAGTTCTCTGCCCCAACAACAGCAAACATCCGGACTGGACCAGTAGTCAACATTTGGGAGAATGGATTCGAGCTCAAGCCTGCTCTCATCACCATGGTTCAAGCCAGCCAATTCTCTGAAAAGCTCATAAAGATGCAAGTGCACACCTACAACATTTCCTAGAAATCTGCAGCACCTTCACGATCAGAGGAGTACCAAGAGATGCTATTTTACTCCGCCTTTTCCCATTCTCATTATTGGGGAAAGCTAAGCAGTGGTTCTACATCAACAAATATAAGAACAGTACATGTGATCTGTGCTCAACCGCTTTTCTGGCAAAATTCTTTCCTACCGCCAAGACGAATGCTCTGCATGGAAAAATTACAAGTTTCCATCAACAACATGATGAATCATTCACTGAAGCATGGGAAAGATTCCAGAACTACATAGAAGACTGTCCTCATCATGGGATAGAGGAGTGGCTATTAATGCAGACTTTCTACCACGGGCTTGTCTCTAGCACCCGTGAGTCTATTGATGCTGCAGCTGGGGGAGCTTTCCTGTCACTTAAGCTCTCAGATGCTAAAGCACTCGTTGAGAAGATGGCCTCAAATTCAAGCTGTAATGAAGAACGTTACTCGGCCCACAAGAAAAGGAGGAGGAATCCATCATCTCAAGGAAACTGATATGGTCACTGCCAAGCTAGACCTCATTATGAAGAAGCTCGATATAGAGAAGAAGGAAGTCATGCACATCAATGATTCTCATATGACATGTGAAGAATGTGGAGACTACGGGCACTCGGCTATCAACTACCCAACACTGCAAGAGGATGTGAACTTCATCAACAACAACACCTACTACCATCCTCAATAAAACCAAGGGTGGAATCAGCAATCTCGACAAGGTAATTACCAAGGTAACAACCAAGGTAATAATTTTAATAATTACAATCTTCCACCTTTAAGAGATTTAGTTGCTAATCAATCTAAATTGTTAGATCAAATGACTAGAAAGATAGCTTTAAATGATAAATCATTAGAAAACATAAATACTAGATTGGACACCTTTGCTTCGGCTATAAAGAATTAGCACAGCTTTAATAAAATGTTAGAATCACAATTAGCTCAACTAGCTGCTGCTGTTCCTCCATTCGAGAAAGGTAAGATCCCAGGCCAACTAGAAGATTTAGAAACTGCTAATCTTGTTGATATTCACAATGCAACCCAATACCATATTGAGTTTGTAGATGTACAGTGGATTGACCACTCTCTACCTGAGAAGATGGGAGACCCTGGAAGGCCTGTTATTCCTATCGCTATAGGATGTCATAGCTTCCCGGAGGCTATCTGCGATTTTGGCACTAGTGTCAATATTATGCCCAAGGTAATCTATGAGAAAATATTAAATGATCCCCTATTGTACACAAATATGCGTTTGCAGCTTGCAGATCAGTCCATTTGCTACCCTGAGGGAGTACTGGAAGAAGTTGTCATTAGAGTGGGACAATCATACATCCCAGTTGATTTCGTGGTCATGGAGACAGGAGAAGATAAGAAGGCACCCATAATTTTGGGCAGACCATTCTTGTGCACAACAAAAGCCATCATCTATGTGGAGTACGCCAAGATTGTCCTATCCATTAAGGACAAGAAAGAAAGATTAACATTCAAGAACCCTATCAACAAGAAGAGCAACTACAGCAGTCAGTGCCGAAGAAAAGAAACAATAGAAGCAATAGAAGATGGCGGGAGATCAATCACTGCTCTCAATACAGAAAATGATCATATGCTACCCAAGCCATTTCCAACAAAGAGAGGTGATCCAGGTATACCAATTATTGAATGCACGATCAAAGACACCACCTTCGCCAACACCATCTGTGACACCGGATCAGGCTGCAACATAATGTCAAAACAGGTATATGATGATTTATTTGATAATTTACCTTTATACCCAACATTTATTCAGTTGCATATGGCGGATCAATCACTAAGGTTCCCTGAAGGAGTGGTGAAGTATGTCATGGTAAGAATTCAAGGGCAATATATACCTGCAGATTTTCTAGTTCTTGATATGCAGGGAGACGATGAATCCCCGATCCTTTTGGGAAGACCATTTCTCTACACCACCAACGCGAACATCTACATCGGTTCCGGATAGATCCACTTCAACTTGCCCACTGGAAAGGTACGCTGTCAATTTAGAACACTTGTTAACCAGGAACAGATCAGGAAGCAACGCGACAGGAGAAGACGCCAAGGCCGCAGTCAGGCTGCCCAGCCTCACTGTAGCTGGGAAGAATTTCCTAAAAAGATTGTAAAGTATAAAGATTGCTACAAGGAGCAAGAAGAGAATACACAAGCACCACGCTGGAGTGAGTGGGAAGCAGAAGCTGAAAGAATGGACCAAGTCGCCAAAGCAGAAAAAGAAGAAATCCTAGCACATCTAGAAAAGTGGGAGAAGAAAAACAAAGCTGAAGAGCTAGAGCTAGAGAAGAGAGAAGCAGAAGAAACAGAAAAGAGATGGAAGGAGAAAGAAGAAGCACGTGCTGCACCACCACGAGACGGGGAATTGACTGAGGTAACCTCAGACAATGAATCCACTAAGTAAGAATTCTCCTCTGTCTAAAGTCCTGTCGGTAGACTTTAAATTCCGTACCCTAGCCATAAGGATAGAATGGTAGTTATCTACTTAAGTTCACTAGTAAGTTTACTTGAATATATAGTAGCATAATTATGTTTGCGCATTAAAAAAATAACAAAAAAATATTTACTGCATCATCTATGGCATCATACATACATAAGCCCCATGTAACTAAACTTATGGGACCCCCATAGGAATATTTACTGTGGTGGCATAAAAATAAAAAAATAATAAAAATAACATTCATATTTAATTTCTGCATCATAAACAGAAAAATTCAAAAATAAGAGAAAATGAAATCCTGTTAAAATCTGGCAACATAAAAATTTGATCATGAAGAAAATCAATTACTCTTAGGCTGACCGCTAACCCATTATTAAATTCGAGCCTCGAGTTTTGATTTCCCTTTTTTGTGGAGTGTATTCATGCAGGAACAACATCGTAATAAGGAGAGAGTCTATCAGTGGTAACCACCAAGCCTGCTATTGGCTAGCTCGCTCTGAAGGATATTTACACCAAGTATTACTAACATCCAGCTTGGGGGTGGAGCATCCCCTAGTTATCGGTAACTACACCTAGTCGATTATTAAGTTTACTTTATATAGTCATAAAATACCAAAAATATGTGGGCACATGAAGGTCCATGGATGTTATAGAATCTTTTGTTAGGTTGTTAATTCAAAACGATAAAAATATATAATACATAATTATTCAAAAACCAAATAATTATTTAGTTATAGTATATTTAGGTCAGTCTAGACTAGAGTTAATTAAAAAACTTGATGAACATTAAAAATTTGTTTTGGAGATGATGAATAGTTGCTCTGTTGTCATCCTTGCCAAATACCTAGTTGCCAAACTTAAATCTTCCCGAGTTTTAAACACCTTCTTTGTTTTAATTGGAGAATTTACTCGAACCTGAATTGTGGAGGCATAAGTTTGCGCTGAGTCTAGGTGGTTGATCGATATGATTCATGAAGGTTGAGTCGCTATTTATTTTATTCCTAGCATTACTAAGTTCTGGAGGTCTATTTTAAAATTTTAAAATCTTCATGATGAGCTCTTGTATGACAAAATATGAATTCCTACCAAAGCCAAAAATAATATTCTTAGAAGATAGGAAGCCTTTTCACATTTAAGCTACCGGCTTTGCATTGAGTTTAGTCAACCTTGTGTTGTATGCCTTATGAGAGTCTTGTCATGCTTTTAAAACCAAGATCACTCACACACTCCAGTCCACATATGCATTATTCCTACCCTGTGAGTAAGCGCAATCATTCACATATTTTCCATCCATGTTCATCATAAAAATGTTTCTCTCCTACATTGGAAAAAAACACCAAAAATATACACCCCATAGGAAAAACCCCTATCTTTAATGCTCTAAGTCCTGACTGTATCTCTCTAATTGTTTATTATATTCAAAGGATGCAGTGGCTATGAAAAAAAAGAGAGAAGAGGAAGGGAGTAAAATGGACAAATGTCCCAGCAATTTAAGCAACGGGTAAAAGATGTCCGCCTCCCTGATTTAAAATAATAAAGATAGCCCATATTTTTTCTGAGAAAAGTTTCAAGAGAGTTATCTCTAAAGAGCAAAAGTAGAATTAGAATTAGCCACAAATACCATATATATACCTATCCACCATATTCCATACACATGCACATCTTGGTTTGATTGTATGCCTCGATTTTCTGTGGATCCATTAGTTGACTTTACAATATATGCATTGCAAGTATGCCTACCCTTGTTATTGCCGATCCTATGAGCTCTACCATATATATATCCTTAAATGTAGGAGGCATAACATCATCAATGCCTTAAGGGAGAACCATAAATACCACATACATTGAGAGACTTGAGGGTATCATACAATGAAGCTCTGAGTTTTATTTTGAAAACTTAAAACTCCAAAATGTTAGCACTGCGAAGAATTCAAGACATAGTGCTTGACTTGATTGTTCTATCTTTTGATTGCTCAAGACTTATACAAAAACTGTAAAGCCCTATAATTAAAGGAAGAATGGGTAAGTTTGAAGGTTAGAACATATACTGTTTAATCCGGAGGAATATCTTTGTTTGAAAGCGTGTGTATTTGGAAAGACTAACAATATTGTAGCAACTCCTGATCCAAATACAATAAAAATTAGGCTTAGTTTGTTTGCCAAGGGACTGGCAAAAGGTAAGCTTGGGGGAGTTGTTGACGGTGGATAACGTCAACATTCATTAGAACTTTAGACACAAGGGAATACATGAAAACACACTAGTCTAGAGTTTTAACTGGCAATTTCCACGAGTTTTGCATATCCTATATTTTCCAGGGATTATTCTAGAAAAGCTGAAAAGAGGGATTCAAGTGCAAAATAAACACGAAACTTATCCGCCACGGAAAATATCACGATTGGACTCAGGAAGACTCTGGAAGACACCCGAAGCAACAGGGGGGCCAGAGGCCGCCAGGTAGGGGTGGGCCCGGGCGGCGCCCCCCTGCTAGGGTTTGCCCCCTCCTTCTGGAAGCTTCCTCCGCCGCCTCTCCTGATGCATATCAGCCCTTGGTTAAGTCGGTTTGATCCTGCGGCGCACGCGCATTCCACTGGACTATAAATATGTGGGTAGACCCCCCTGAGAGAGCCAATTCATTATTCATAAAAGGCCTCAAGCCATCAAGCATCAAGAAGCCTTCAAGTTCATCAAGAGCCTTCTAGTTCATAGTTCTAGTTAGTTAGATTAGAAGTAGAGGAGATCTAGTTCTTCATCGGGATCTAGAGCCCCGGCATGCGGAGCCTTGAGGAGTTCGGTATAGTTCTAGTTCTTTCTTTCTTATTGTATTCATTATTCAGATTAGGGAGACATTATTCTTATAGTTATATGTTCTTAATTACAATAGTCATTGTCTACTTTGATTATATGTCTAGTTTAGTTAGTTCGATCTTATTGAATTCATGTAATTGCTCGTATAGCGTTTATCCAAGTGTACAATGGGTAGATGATAGACAATATGTAGACGTGGTGTCTAGATATCTTGTTTGTCTGTGAGTGCACCCTGACATGCCGGGACGTGTGGTAGTCCGCGTAGGTGACAGCTACGTTGGTTCCTCTATAGTCCACCCTCCGTGTGTAGGACAACAGGGCACGGTCGCGAAGTTGGATAATACCTCTGTTTCACATCCTTCCTAGTTGATGCCCCCTTACATGTGATCATGATATAGGGTTGACTTAGCGATGATTACTAGATGTAATTTGTACTAATTAGAGTTATTCATTGATGTAGTTATAGAATTACCTTAGATAATTAACTCCTTAGTTTATCTATTGGCTAACTATGATTATGACTAGACAATGTTCTGATGATTATCTATATAATTATGATACTTGATTATGCTATCACCGTATTTATCCATATTTATCTTGTGACCTCTGCGCACTTTGTTATGAGTAGAGTAGATGACATTGGTAATATCACTTATTCATTGTATATATTTTCTTACCAATATAATAGATAGAGTTTATAACAAAGGTTTTCCAGTGGTATAAATATAAATCGACAACCTGGAAGAACTCTTTAGGTAAAATGCTACAATGGTATAATTATCGTCCGCTTGCGTAATCAATTTTAGTTTATATTCATATCTCTGTCTAGTCATATTGAATAATACATGTAAATTCACATTTGCTCCTTAGCATTACAATTAGGGATGACAACTTAATTCATGCTTAGGAATGCTAGTGATAAAGAAGTGGCTGGTTGCTAATGACAAGTTAATTTAAATACCATGCATTTCTAATCTCGTCAATTCATAGCGACGTTAGAAGTGCCAACAGTGAGCATCGTGTTTATGTGCTAATGCATAAGGTTAAATGCAAAAACCATTCCTAGTAGCTTAAAAAGGCCATTAAAAATGCTAAATGAAAGTTGGCTTCTATAGCTCCTTTTATCAAGTAAGGTTTAAAATTGATTTTTATTAAGCGAAATTAGTATAGAACATGTATGCAACCTTTAAATAAAATTTGAAGTGCAATCTTTGTAGATGATAGTACAATTCTTACCTTAGGAAAATATTATTGCTAGATATTTTTTCTGAAAGCTTAGAAGTGTAATTTGAAATAGATTTCAGCTTAGAGTTTTTAAGTCTGGAAATTGTTTGACAAAGCAACATTGGCATTAATGTTCTGAGCAATTTGGTTAATGAGTAAGTATAGGTTTTTGCTTTGCTTGAAACTTAGAAGTATCATTAAGAAAGAGGAAAGCTTGGTTTGGATGTTGGTGCTTCCTAAGTCCTCTGTATCCTGCTCCAAATCACCTTGAAATCTCACTGTCTTGGCTATGTTCACGCTCTGGCAGCGCTCAGGGATGCCTCTGACGAACCCAACTTGACACTCTATTCTCCCTCTCGCTAAGCCTTTGATGTGGGCAATATCTATTTTCCTCGAAAGCCCTAAGCACCCTCCTAAGCGTTGTTGAGTTAGTTTGCTTTCTACCGAACTAGTTTGGTTTTGATCGAAACTTTAAGAAGTGTGCACGGCACCTATTCCATCAGAACGTCTCGTGGCCGTGCTCACCGCGTCCTCGGCTCGGTGTTGTCGCGTCTGGGCACGCCGCGCACGTGTTCTATGCTGCCTGCCGGTCCATCGTTACCCGTCGCGCGGCTGCTCCGCTCACGCACGCGCCTGACAGGATCGCGCCTTGCTCGGCGCTGGCCACCTCCTGGCCACTGGCCGCTGGTTGTCTGCCGGCTGTTGATAATTTTAACATCACTTCGCGTTAAGTTGTCATTCCTAACATGATGCCAAAAACCAAGGATAAAAATAATCTACACGCACTGACTCTAATAATAATATTATAGAATATATCCATAAGCGCCTACGATAATTCTCCCATTATAGCATTTCACCTAGAAAGTATTCCGAGTATCGTTTATTTATTTTATGCCAAAAGGATAAAGAAACACTTCTATTCATTTGGAGTAAGCAATTTATAAGGACTAAGAAGAATATAAATGTGCAGACCTATCATAGCCAATTATACTAATGCTTTAGCAATAAATAGTCAATAATATGATAAATGATAACTGAGTAAATGAGGTAAATGGTATTCCAGAGATAGAATATAGAGACTCACTAAAGTAGTAAAACAAACTCACGATCCGGCTAGAGTAAAGGAAACCTATGTAATTACTAAATATAAAGTCTACAGCCTACGCCATATTACACATTCTCATCTATGGTATAACCAACTCAGAAAATATCATAAGGAGCATCAACTAATGAGGATTTTAAGACACAAGGGTCACCTCCTTCACGACCGTGCTCTGCTAGTCCTACGTACGGGGGGTGGACTACAGAGGAACCAACGCAGCTGTCACCTGCGCGGACTACCATACGTCCCGGCATATCAGGGTGCCTCCATAGGTACACAATATATTTAGATACCACGTCTACATAATGCATACCACCTAACTCACTCGAGTACTGAATCAGGCGCTTTACGGTCATACGACAATAATCATCATCAATCACAACTATATCAAGTATGCAACTAGAATAAACTAAGAACTGAATAAATAGCAATATATTAAAGTAGAGCAAAATCATAACGAGATACAAGATAAAATTACCAATCTCCCGACGTACAGATCTGTAATCCCGAGCGTAGCGCCCAACTCTACTTGAACCTTGCAAGACGCCTAAACTAAGAACTTGAAGAACTAGAGCTCTACTTTTAATCTCTAGAAACCCTAACTTTTGTGTACTCTTGACAAATGAAGCAGGAGGAATGAATTGGTTCTCCTCTGAAGGGGGGTTTGCCTCTTTATTTATAGCCCGGTGGGATGAACGCGCGCCGTAGGATCAAACCGACCTAACCAAGGGCCGAGATGCACCGTGGGAGGCAGTGGAGGAAGCTTCCAGAAGGGAAGGCCAAACCCTAGCTTTAGGGGGCCGGGCGGCGCCATGGTGGGGCCGGTCGGCCCCACCTGGAGTCTGCTGCGGGTCCCGCTGCTTCGGGTGTCTTCTAGATCTTTCCCGAATACAGATGGCGATGTTTTCCTTTGCGGTTAAGTTTTGTGAAAAATATGCACTCCAATCCCTCTTTTAAGCTTTTCTGAATAATTTCCTGAAAAATAGATAATTCACCAAAACTCGTGGAATTTGTCAGTAATAACCCCTATGTTTCTATTATTGGTTCTTTTCAAATGATAGTTGACGGTATAGAATTTGTACTTAATGACCGTCAACAATACCCCCAAGCTAAGTCTTTGCTAGTCCCTTAGCAAAGTTGACTTGAAATAAAATTCTAGGGTTTCATATGTATAATTTCCAACAAATACTTAAGCAATGAATTTAAAATTCTTCTCCAGATTAAATTACATTAGTCTACCTTTCAATCTTATTCTTATTCCTTTCAACCGTGAGGCTTCTCAAACATTTAATTAAATCTTAGGTGATTGAAAGATAGAATAATTAAGCAAGCACTATTTATTTCATTCTTTGCTCATGCTTTACTCCAGAGTTTTTTCTTCCTTTTAAGTATGTATATATTATTACCTTAAAAACAATGAGAGTCTACTAACAAGATTGCAGTGGACTACTAAGCTATACATTATGACTGAATGTGCTAGTGATAAAATTTTATTTTTATACCCTAATGCAATATTCTCTCTTTTCTGTCCTCCTGAGATGTGTGGGCTATCTCCCCAGTGGATACTTTTTGTACCCATTTTTTCTTCTCAGACGGGTGTCTTTGCACCCCTTGTTTTACTCTCTTTCTTTTATTTTGGCACATACCCTTTTAATATGGCATCTTTTGGGCTCATACTTCTTTGGTATGGTATCTTTTTAATTTTATAGCCCACACTCTCTTTTAGACCTTTAAGAGAGAATTTGTGCATAGAGTAAAAACCCTTTTTGTGCATGTGGATTCAGTCATGAATGCATAACAGAATAGTCTACTTAAACCATATTAGCAGAGTAAATTATTCAATTGCTTTAAATTTGAAAGTGTCTGGAGCTTAGATATCACTCAGAATGAAATAAACAAAGACTCAAACCTTTTTATATCATATCCGTCAATTACTTTGATTTAATTAAAAGTCTTATGCTACCCACAGATATCATGTTTTAGAATAAATTATCAGGGTAAATAAACTTCATATAATTCACAGGAGAATGTTAAATTCAAATACTAAGTAGTTGCAGGAAATTAATTACTTCATTCATCATCATTTATTCATTCAAATTTTTTTGAATGAGCTAAAGAAAACTTCAAGTTCTTCTTACCCTGCAGCTAAACTGAATGAAAATGACATAATTAAAAAAACTAAAGAAATACTCGCATGACTACCAAAATAACTGATAGAGTATATACAAAGGTGAGAGGTACTCACCTTGCGGGGCTCTCCCCCAAGCTGGATGTCACCGTACTTAGTACTGTGGTGGAGATGGCGGTGGGTATCCCAACTGCTGTATCAGATATTTCAACCCGCTCTGCGTCTGATGTTGCCCCTGATGTAATTGCTCGAATTGCTGATCTACACGGTGCTGCCATTGTTCCTGCTGGTGGAATCTGTTGTCAACCTGGTGTTGCCACTGCTCGTGCTGGTGCAAGGTGTCGTTCGTCGCATGCTGTTCCTACTCAATGTTAGTGATATGAATAGATAAAGCTGGAAAATCATTAATGGGAGTCTCAAAATGCTGTTTAGGTGGTCGATAGTAATTGTTTTCAGGTGGTGCATGGAACGGATACGGTCCACCCATGGTGAAGTCCATGTTTCCGCGCACCGAAAAGGATGCACGGCTTCTCTGAAAGTCATTTTCTGGCTCCTCTGTGGGGGATGTATCCCACCCTGTTGCTGCGGATGATTCTTCTTGTTGATATGTAGGCTGGTCTTCCCATCCTGCATGGGTGGACCAT
This sequence comes from Chrysopogon serrulatus, assembly GCA_015844335.1. NCBI lineage: Eukaryota > Viridiplantae > Streptophyta > Magnoliopsida > Poales > Poaceae > Chrysopogon > Chrysopogon serrulatus. The sequence continues at coordinate 40,312 of JADLZL010002337.1, read as the reverse complement.
GGCTGATGTGGCTCTTGTGACGCTCCTGGGTCATCAAAGTTAGTATAATGAAAATAAGCTGGCCCAGATGGTGTTGGATCAGCTCCAGTGTAATGGTTTCTTGATGTCCTGTTGATGCGTGCTGATGGACATCTGCCAATATTAGCTCTACTATCCGAAAAAATAAAATTCTTGACAGAATAAATTCCTAACTCCCTGTCAGGCAGCTCGTACTCATTTGGATAGTTTTTATAAATCATGATTATTTTATTATTTTGGCGTTTCAGCATGTGAGCACGAAAGAAAAAGTCATAGCTAATAATTCTACGGGCATCAGATATAAAAGTGAGTGTAGCATGTGATAGCAAATCTAGCTCGGTAGCTAAACGTGTGATCCAGGAAGTGAAAGAAATACTGCATTTTCTCATGGAAAGAACAGTTCTCCAATAACTCAATATTATTTTTATAGGTGATGCTTTCCTCTTTTTAATTATGATATATAATAGATATAGTTCATCCTGTCTTATAGTGTTTAATTCCTCTCTAGGAAAGAAAGTGAAAGCTAGCCATTTAAGCATGAATCTTAGTGTGGGATGCTGGACTTCCTCAGTGGTATATTTCTGTTTCCTTTCTAGTTTTTTTGCAGTGATGCTCTCTCAAAAATCATCTTTGTTAAAATCTTGGAGAACATCCGCTATATTAATTACACACTGATTTGAAAATCCTAGTGCTATACTGAGAGTTTTTCATGAGAGGGTGAAAGGTTTGTTGAACATTCTAAATCTAACAATATCATCATCAAAGTCTAGGGTGCTAATAAATTCTATAGTAAGTAATTTGCTACCCTGCTCAGTGACTTGCCATGCATCCTCCCATCCAACATTTCTAAATATGAGCTCAAACTCGAAATCCATTCCGGTTTCATGGAGCAAAGTGCCATCAAACATTGGAGTATGAGTAAATTCTTTTAGCTTAACCACATTGAATATTTCAGTTTGAGGTCTAAGTGGTAATGAAATTTGGTTAATGTTTGTTAACTCAAATCTCTCTTCCTGTTGGAAAGAGGATGACGGGTTGTCATACTCGAAAGGTGATGGGGGATCGACGTCCATTCTGGAGCTGACAAACGAAGGCACTTGAGATGATGACTGGCTTCAGGTGCTTCAGAAAGAGAGTGCCCTTCCAAGGCTCCTTGCTGCACTCCTGAGCTCCTTGCTCATCTTGCCTGTAGAATGAAGAACACGAAGAACACGGCAAGAACAAACAAGAACACAAAAACTTGAAAAGGATTAGCAAATCAAAGAGAAAGGAGAGAGGGATTCCTATTGATGAACTTACACGTTGCTTCCTCTCTCTTTTCTTTTCCTTGATAATTAATGGTGGATTTGAGAGATTGTAGTGTCATAATTGGAAATGAGGAGGAAGTGAGCTCTCTGGTATGCAGATAAAGTAGTGAGTGAATGAGAGAAGTGGGAGACAGAGGGGAGGAAGAGGGGCGCCGGCCGACGTGGTGGTGGGGCCGGCTGACCCCACCTGCTGCCTGCTGGTGTCCACTCTTTGCTAGTGTCGAAATATGCCTGTGAATGATCCAAATGCTAGTACCTAGGTGGTGCTTTCGGTGGCAGGAAGGAATGGAGGAGGTACATGCATGTGAGTGTGATAATTTGAATGAGTGGAGTGTAGTGAATAATTGGTGGGTGAGATGTGATGTGAGGTGATGTGTGTGGGTCCCATATATCTTCTGTATTTATACCGTATAATGACACAAGAACGCAAAAAACTAAATTACTTTTATGAATCTATGAAAAATTAGAATTCTAATGATGGTCTTTTTTAAATTTTCTGTCACCACAAGAAATTTCACCGACGGGGTTTTACGCTCCGTTAGTTGTAATTACATGGGGCTTAGGTTTTATTTATGACATGCTTATTTTTATTTCTTTTTAACCATGCAATAGGAAAATATAATATTCAATGTGAGAATTTAAAGTGCTGATAAATACCGAGTTACCTCCCGGTGAAGGTTCGGGGTTTTAAGTCCACCGACCCGGACTTTTTCAGTTGAATTATTCTTCGTGATCGATCTCCGATGTTGGAGAGGTTGCTACATCTTGTTCTTCATGATACTTTAAAGTTTGGCATTGTTCGGGTCTTGGCTTGAATGCGAAACGCTCTTCTTACCCATTGATGGTGAATATGATTTCTCCAGCTCCGACATTGATGGTTGCGTTTGTAGTGTTTAAGAATGGTCGCCCGAGGATAAGAGGTATCTTCCTCTCTTCCTGCATATCAAGTACTACAAAATCTACAGGGATGAAAAAGTTGCAGATTTTTACCGGAATATTTTCTGCAATTTCTGCAGGATAGCGGACTGATTGGTCAGCTAGTTGTAGGCACATTGAGGTTGGCGTGAGCGTGGAATGGTTGAGCTTGTCGAAGACTGTGGGCATAACACTGACGCTTGCTCCAAGGTCACATAAGGCGTTCTCGAACATCTGGTTACCTATTGAACAATTGATAGTAGGGCATCTTGGATCCTTCTTCTTGACAGGAGAAGAATTCAGAATTGCCTCACTACACTCTTCCGTTAGCTTGACGACTTCGGTAGAGGGTAGTGGTCCCTTGTGGTTGAGGACCGTTCGAAGATGTTTTGCGTATGTAGGTACCTGCATGGCATCTAACAACAGAATATTGACATATAATTTCTGAATTACCTCTACAAACTTACTGAATTGGTCGTCCGTTTTAACGCTTCTTCATCTTCGTGGGAACGGTAAGATAGTAGTATCATGAAAATCTTGCGTTAATTCTTGTTCTTGTGGTTCAACTGGTGAAGGTGTTTCGACTTCTTCTTCTCTGTTATCCTTCTCAGCTTCTTCTTCTACCTGCACTAAATGTGGGGGTCTACGTGCCCCTTTTGGATAAGGTGGATCACGTGTAGACTTACCTCCTCTTGTTGATATTTCTTTTTGCTGTTCATGGTTAGTGGCGCATGGCAGTAGAGGCTATATGTGTAATTTGTGATTCTATCTTTTTATTGAATGTTATCTGATCTTTAACTGCTAAACAGAAGTTATCCAAATTTGAATTAATTCCTTCTATTACTTTATCATTAAAAGGAAGCTTCTTATAAATGCTCTCATTAATTCTAGCTTGTTCTAATATTAATTCTCTCAAGGGTGGTTGTCTTTGATTTGAAGAATTATAATCACCTTGGTACTTACCTTGACTTGTTGCCTGAGGTTGACTCCATCCTTGCTTCTTGATGACTGCATTAATATCTTTTGGAGTGAATTCAACTCCTAGATAATCTCTACAGTGATTCTAAAAATTGAATGTATCTTGAATGGCTTGACGATCTTTCTTGTAATTATCCCTTTGTTCTAACCAGTTCAAAAGTACATCCATCTTGGTTGACACTGCACATAGTGCCTCTGGAACTTCTTCACTCTTATGGCATGTCTGAGCGTTATATGTCCAACTCTGATTTTCTGCTATCTTGGCCATAATATCTTCAGCTCTTCTAGGGGTGAGTGACATAAATGATCCTTCAGCAGTGGCATCCAGTTGCTCACATAACCTTTGGGTTAGTCCGTGATAAAATGTTTGCATGAACAACCATTTTTTCATTCCATGATGTGGGCAGTTTGATATGTATTCTTGAAAACGCTCCCAGGCTTCTGGAATAGGTTCACCTTTCTGCTGACGAAATTTTGAAATCTTTCCTCATAGGATATTGGTTCGGCTTATAAGGAAAAACTTCTCTAGGAAGGCTTTTGAACATTCTTCCCATGTCTTGACTTGATCTTTACTCTGATAAAACCACTGCTTTGCCTTTCCTTCTAATGAGAAAGAAAACAAACGAAGTAGCATGACATCTTGAGGAATGCCCTGAATGTCAATGGTGTTACCAATCTCCAGAAAATTCTGCAGATGGGCAATTGCATCTTCATTCTTCTTTCCACTAAATATAATAGCTTGCACCATTTTAATGAGGCTTGGCTTGATCTCATAATCGTGTTCCTCAAGGTTGAAGGTTGGACCAATGCGAATGTTCTCGGTGCTTGGAGCAGAGAATTCATGCAGAGTTTTCTCAGCCACTGCTTCTCAAAATAGTATAAGACCCTTCTTCCTATGGTTGTTCCTGATAAGAGTTAAAGTACCACAACCAATCCTGCACTTACCCTATAAAATAGCTAAATAAAACACGGGTAAGTCTGCTAAAGCAAAAGGCTATGATCTATTTATAGGTATTTATGTTAGAGTTTAATAGTTTATTTTTCCTATAAAAGTCCTTATATGAAATTCTAAAAATATATATTCCCCGGCAAATCAACAAATTCTTATAAATTATCCTAATGAATAAAATTGTCAGTCCCCGGCAACGGTGCGAAATGCTTGTTGGTAATTTTAACATCACTTCACGTTAAGTTGTCATTCCTAACATGATGCCAAAAACCAAGGATAAAAAATAATCTACACGCACGACTCTAATAATAATATTATAGAATATATCCGCAAGCGCACAGATAATTCTCCCATTGTAGCATTTCACCTAGAAAGTATTCCGAGTATCATTTATTTAGTTTATGCCAAAAGGATAAAGAAACACTTCTATTCATTTGGAGTAAGCAATTTATAAGGACTAAGAAGAATATAAATGTGCAGACCTATCATAGCCAATTATACTAATGCTTTAGCAATAAATAGTCAATAATATGATAAATGATAACTGAGTAAATGAGGTAAATGGTATTCCAGAGATAGAATATAGAGACTCACTAAAGTAGTAAAACAAACTCACGATCTGGCTAGAGTAAAGGAAACCTATGTAATTACTAAATATAAAGTCTACAGCCTATGCCATATTACACATTCTCATCTATAGTATAACCAACTCAGAAAACATCATAAGGAGCATCAACTAATGAGGATTTTAAGACACAAGGGTCACCTCCTTCGCGACCGTGCTCTGCTAATCCTACGTACGGGGGGTGGACTACAGAGGAACCAACGTAGCTGTCACCTGCGCGGACTACCATACGTCCCGGCATATCAGGGTGCCTCCGTAGGTACACAATATATTTAGACACCACGTCTACATAATGCATACCACCTAACTCACTCGAGTACTGAATCAGGCGCTTTACGGTCATACGACAATAATCATCATCAATCACAACTATATCAAGTATGCAACTAGAATAAACTAAGAACTGAATAAATAGCAATATATTAAAGTAGAGCAAAGTCATAATGAGATACAAGATAAAATTACTAATCTCCAGACGAACAGATCTGGAATCCCGAGCGTAGCGCCCAACTCTACTTGAATCTTGCAAGACGCCTAAACTAAGAACTTGAAGAACTAGAGCTCTACTTCTAATCTCTGGAAACCCTAACTTCTGTGTACTCTTGACAAATGAAGCAGGAGGAATGAATTGGTTCTCCTCTGAAGGAGGGGTTTGCCTCTTTATTTATAGCCCGGTGGGATGAACGCGCGCCGTAGGATCAAACCGACCTAACCAAGGGCCGAGATGCACCGTGGGAGGCGGTGGAGGAAGCTTCCAGAAGGGGAGGCCAAACCCTAGCTTTAGGGGGCCGGGCGGCGCCATGGTGGGCCCGGCTGGCCCCATCTGGAGTCTGCTGCGAGTCCCGCTGCTTCGGGTGTCTTCTAGATCTTTCCCGGTCCAGATGGCGATGTTTTCCTTTGCGGTTAAGTTTTATGGAAAATATGCACTCCAATCCCTCTTTTAAGCTTTTCTGAATAGTTCCCTGAAAAATAGACAATTCACTAAAACTCGTGGAATTTGTCAGTAATAACCCCTATGTTTCTATTATTGGTCATTTTCAAATAATAGTTGACGGTATAGAATTTGTACTTAATGACCGTCAACACCGGCGGCCAGCGGCCCCTGTTGGCCGCCACCACGCTCGCGTCCTGTCCGTGTCGCCGCTCGGGGGCCGGCCGCCGTGTTGCGTCGTCTTTGCCCAGCGCATTGATGCTGTCTCTGCCATCATGTCACACTGCTGCTGCGTCTCGCGTCGCGTCCACTGCCCTGCACCGCACATGGCTGCCATTCATGGCACTGCGGCCGTGCGGGCGCTGCACCCATCCTCTTGCTCGAGCACACGTCGTTCCTGGTGCTCTGAATTGGGCACGAGGCTGAGCGTGAGGAGCCGACCGCTTCCCGCCAAGACGAGGATAGCCGAGCCCTGTTGACATGGCCGCCACGGTTGCTTCACTAAATTCGGCAGGGAGAAGTCATCTCAAGTCAATTCGTCGCGTCCAGCACTCCGCCATCAAGTCCTTGAGCCATCCGACCCCACCCCGCCTTGATTTGCGCCATGCCAAGCTCCAATTTGGAGTCTTCCTCGCCGTTGGTCCATGAAAGGCTGGGAGCGACTCATCCAAGGCCATCCCCTCCTTAAAGCTCTAGAGTCCAATTTGATGGCACCATTAGCTTCGCCTCTCTTCCCTAAACCTCGTGCGCACCTCCCCTGAATCTCTACCACCACCGGTCGGGCGTTGCCGCGACCATGTCAGCCGCAGTGCGCCGCCGAGCTCCCTGCTCGTACGCGGCCAGCACTCCTCAGCCCTCCTCCAACCTAAACAACACCGCGACTAGGTTAAGGGTGAGATACTGGTGCTGTTCCGCCCTTCCCCTTCGTCGTTCGTCCCTCGACGTGGCCGGAACAGCTGCGCCGCCCGCCGGGGCCAGGTCAAGGCCGCTCCCGTGACCGGCCCGGGTTCTATCGCTCTGCACTGCTTTGCCGTTTGGCCCCCTTTGGCGCTCACGCATCGTCCTCCGGGCTGCCGACCTCTCCCTGGCCGCCGGCGAGGTCCGGCGGCCGACTGGCGCCCGCCGCGTGACGCCCAAAGACGCCACGCCACCGCGCCCTTCTCGGGGACCTCCGTGTTGTAAAGATAACAAATTCCGTGGTGTTAGGTGAGAAGCCTCTCTCTGTTGTAATAGTGCCAACAAAGATCACGCGAATACATAGAAGTCCGAGGTCTCTTTTTTGCAAAAGTGCTAGCTCGCGCGTGGGCTTCCCTGTGCAGGCCGTTTTTGCGCGTGGGCCAAGCCCAATATGGGCCGTGATGGGCTATTTGCCTTTTTTTCTTTTCTAGAAGTAATTAGAAATGCTTTTCTATTTCTTTTCTGAGCTGATCTTTGATAATTGATATCAATTCACATAAGTGTCCAAAAATAATGAAACCAATTTTGTTAGATTCCTAAAATTGTGATCTATCTGTTGGTATACTTAGTTCATAGATTTCTATGCTGCACCTAGGGTGATTAAATTTCTCTGTGATGCTTAAATACTAATAAGGATGTATAGTTAATGAATTTTTGTGGCTTTTTGGTAATAGCTAGGATCCTCAAATTTATACAGTAGTTAGAGTGCAGTATGATATGCTCTCTGTAATTTTGGTAACTCAAGAATCGTTGGTTTGTCAAGATAACTAAAATACCCTGGTTAGAATATACGTTAAAATAACTAAATGGTAGTGATGACGGCATGAAAAGATGTTTTATGAGTTCGATACGTAGCTTACGATGTTAGTCATTAGAGCTAGCTGTTAGTATAGTTGTAAGTGTTGTATTTTAAGAGTTGCTATTGCCTTTTAATTGATTGCATCATCCATGCATATGCATCGCGCATGTCATAATAGGAACGACGATGGATCGACACGATCGGAGACTCGATGTATGCGTGGAGGATGGTGTCATGATGGATATATCACGAGGATAAAATACTAACATCGGTTATCTTTTACCCAGGCAAGCCTCGGTTCATAACCTCTACTATTCTGCACTTTATAATAATTATTTGTGCATTAAGTTTCGAGGAGTTGAATGGAACCCACTTGCATATATATCCTTATCCTATGAGTCTTACTAGTATGACAGGATCGTGTAGATTGCCATGCTATAGGACTTCGGTAAAAGTCGAGTGATTTTCTGTCACTCGCGAGAGATAGTTTATATATTATTATCATGATACTATCACATGGATTATATATATAGATAATAAATGAAGACCGGGCGGGACGGTATGATGGACTGGATGGACTTGGCTTGTTGGGCAACAGAGCGAGGCTCTGGTTGCGTTGTCTCGCCTGTGTCGGTTAAGGACCGATCGTTGCTAAGTGTTGAAGGTCAAGTCACAGAACTCCTTATCCCGAACACATACTTGTTTATGGGAGCTCGGAAGGCTTGCTCTCTCTTGTCTTGGGTTCCGGCTCCATCCGGACCGACTGTATAGGGTGGTGCATTCATATATTTTGTTTTTAGGTTGGAGGTCCTTGCACCGCATTACGGCCGGGCCGGGAATGTCGGGGGCTTGGAATCGCAGTTAGGACGGGGACCTGGAGCCCCGGGCAGGAGAAAGCAAGGTGTTCTCGTTTGTGTCTGGAATACAGACGGGGAGTGTGTCTCGGGGTACCCAGCTAGGTGCATTGATTCGCGAATCGCCGTTCAATAAACGGTACGACGATGGCTTTATTCTGGCATCGTAGTAAGAACTAGAAATTGAAGATGGATAAAAAGAACTCTGATTGCTTACCACTTGCTTAAAAGTAGTTCAAGTGCTTACCTAGAATGTTTAGCTAATGAATTAATTTTGACTGCTAAAATTGAATATAATGATGTACTATTAGTAATGCTTCCTGCAAATCTAAACCAGTAAGCCAAATAGTCTTACATATTCTTTGAAGTTATTTTATTTCCTCCTGTCTGGTAGGACTTGCTGAGTATAATTGAGTACTCAGGGTTTTATCCCCCTTGTTGCAGGTAACAGGTGGATGCTAGCTGCTAACTCTTGTGTGTGGATACCTCCTGGTGGGTTCAGCGAGGAATTCCAATTACGCTGCGATAGTAGTTTTATTTCCAACCTTCACCAGATAATTTTATAAAGAAAAGTATTATAATATAATTATCTCTATCATATTAAATGCTTAGACATGTAATTGAATCAATGTTTATTTCCGCTGCAATTATAAATCAACTTTCAATTATGATACACTGTATTTATTCTTCCGCTGTTGTAAATAATAAGTCATACTCTGATCCAATGTAAACATGAGATATAGGAAATATAAGATTGTTGTAAGCTTTGTTCCCTTATTTATGATCCTGATGAAAACGGTGGATTTTCGAGTCCTCCCGTTGGGTGTGTTCGACAGAATCGATTAAATTAGTGCGGTCCCTTGAGTACTTAGTGTCTAATAGAAGACAAGTACTCTTGTGAGTGTATTAATTTAGGCGGTTCTACCATATAGGCCGATGGCCTGCTGCTGGTGCACAACTCCCGGCGATGCAAGGCCGGGCCGCCCAAGACCGGGCGGCGGGAGGAGCGCAAGGCCAACTCCCGGCTGGGCGGGGGGGGGCAGCGGCCGCTGCCAAAGTTCAAGACGCCACGCCACCCGCTGCCAGCCCGGGGCGAAGGCTGACCGGACCGCCTGGGCGGGGCCGGGCCGGGCTGCGCGCCCGCCGCACCGCGACGGCCGGGATTTGGCCATCGGTTGGCCGGATCTCGGCTCGCGGAGGGGCCAGAGTGGGCCGCCCCGCGCCGCCCGCCGGGCGCCGCGAAGAAGAGGGTGGGAAGGGAGGGCTGGGGGAGGCGTAAGGAGCCACCTTTTTGGGCGCCCCCATGCTGGCCGCCGCCGGCGGGGGGGGGGCAGCGGCGCCCAGCCGGGCGAGGGGGAGGAGGGGCGCTGGAGGTGGCAGTGGGGTGCCCCTCGGGTCGCCCCCAAGGAGACGACGCGAGGGCCTCTACCAACAAAATAACAATACAACTAAAGATCTCCGAGAAGATATGTTGTTCGCTGCTCAACAAGGGTGCACAAACTACTGCTGGAGACAGACCGCAAAGATCTAGTCCAACTCTGGCTTTGGAAATACAATAAGCGCTCAATGGTGTTGGAATTCAGAAGCAAATGGAGGCATAGAGTTCTTGTTCTGAAAGCTCCAGTTTTTGGTTTGCAAAACGGTCTTGTAAGGGTAGCATATGACTATATGAGTGTGTCAAGTTACATCGTGTTTGGTTTACGGAGTCACACCATCCGGAGACATCCGATCCTACGTCCGATCCTAAACCTATCATTTGGTTTGCCGTATGAATTCTGCCCGTCTGTCGCCTGAGCGTACACTCCACCATTGTAAAAGTGTCATCAATTGATTCCTCTTGAAATAGTCGAATAACACTGTGCCGCACGTACTAATGCTCGACGGTTTTTTTTTCTCGAATACGTAAAGATTTGCGCATCTTTTGTATTAAGAACGATAATAGTAAAAGTTACAACGATGTGCCACGAACATAGCACACTAGGAGAGAAAAGTGTTATACTGTTAGCTCTACCCTCCCTAGCTAAATTAGATCATGGCCTATTACTCGCTAATCATACTACATAGCAAATATCACCGATCAGACGAGCCGGTTTTTGCGTCGTCTTGGCCGCTCTTCCTGTGGATCCGAAAAAAGCCGCCGCATTGGGTTGTTCCTCGAATCAAAAAGATAGGGCCCGTTCGGCTGGTTAAAAAACGGCTGGAGCTGGCTGTTCGCACAATACTTTTGTGAGAGAAAGAAGCAGCTGTAACCAGCGAAGCACTGTTCAAACGTACCAGCGGAACACAACCATAGTCTCCAGCTCTCGACTCTCGAGCGTGTGGTAGCAGCCTCCTAAGTCCGTTCAAAGAGCTATATAGCTTGATTGTAATTCGTTGTTTTTTAAGCAACGTAAGCTCTGTCTCCTAAAAAAAATTGAGCGACATTCTATCCAAAAAAAAACTCTGGCGATCAATGAGGGTCCCAATTAGGCCCCTGGCGGGAAGATCAGTGCGTGCCAATGAACCTCAGGGGAGAGCCGGATGTGACATGCATATTTTGCGATTGAGGGCAGGACGACAGCGAGATCTGGACTGCTGAGGCACGACGGACGTGGCAAATACTCTTTCTTTTTTCCTGTTGCATGCGTGTGTTGGGAGTTGGGTCACGGTCACGATTGTGTCAAAAGTTTCTCTTTTGTTTCCCTTTTGCGTGCATGCATATTTATTACCATATATTTCTAATGCACTATACTTTGCTTGTCTTTGATTGGTTTCCTTGCAGTCATGCCTTCCTCGTTAGCTTGCAATCAACGGAAGGAAATTAGACTAACTTCACGAGTGTTTTTATATTTTTTATAAAAGAGTAAAGTTTATGACAGTCCTCATATGTGTCATTTAAGTCTTTAAACTTTCTTTAGGTTTCATAACCATCCAAACAGATCTAAATCCACATATCAGCTCTATCTCCCATCTCTAGGTCCTCTCCCATGGCCATGGATATCTCGTCAGGGCACCTCTATTTGGCCTGTCGGTTGCTTGCTCTCGCGCTGGCGGCTTCGGCTCCTGTACGCGGCGATAGCGGCAATAGCTGTGGATCGCCTGTACACGGGTTTAAGAACTTGAATGAGACGCTTTCTAAGTTCAAGGACCGGGATGACACATCTCTACAAGTCTAAGGATCGGCTATGAACTTTACTTTTCTTAAAAATACACTCCTTCAGGTTTAATTTTTTAAAAGATCTCATATTCAATTAATGGAAACATGTGATACCTATGGTAGCTAAGACGAGGATATATTGCGTCTTTCGCGAGCGCCCTTTTCTATCTAAAATTTTCTAGAAACTTATTGCGAGACACAGAGAGTAGATTTGTAATAAAAAGTTCTCGTCTACTAGATCTCTAAGTATTCATCATATATTTCTGACTTCTCGCTCACCAAAAATAGAGAATAAAGTTAGGGTTTTAAAGTTGTCGAATAATAGAGAAGTTGTTGGACGATGAAGAGATATAGATAATGATCACTTCTACAAAATGATTTTAGTGGATAATCTCTTCTATTTATAGACGTGGGCCAAAAAGATTCTCATCTCCAGAAATGAAAACTAATTTTCGGAGGCCTTGTTAGATGTACAAAAATAACCAACTCATCATCGTCTCTGAAAATAGATCTCATTTTTAGAGACGAACCTTTTAAAAAAAACCCACCAGTATCGGTAGGTTGAGGACTAATTGACACATGTAAAGCCTCTAGTCTCCTCCGCTCCCTCCCTTTGGATCTGTCAAGGGCATGTCTCATTTCCTCCCTTTCCTCCGTGACTCGAGGAAAGCACCTGATAGATGCACCTTCTAGATCTGTTGGAGCAGATTCAACTAGGCCACTCCTCATTATCTCAAAGCTAGCAACGGCACATCATCCTACATGTGTGGAGCACCTTTCTCCGCTCTGGTTTCCCTCTCTCTCTCACACTGTCTCTCTCCTCACGGTGGCTAACGAGGCTATGGCTCTTCGGGGCAGGGTGTGGTTGCGGAGGAGGCCAAGTTGCTCGCTTTCGCCCTAGCATCAATCGTGTATATCTTGCCAAGGGTGTCAGCGAGGAGAGAATGCGATGGTCTCGATCCATCGGAGAATGAGGACGGTACAGCCCAGATCTCCATGATGGCTCAGTGGAGGAATTAGGAACGGGCTTAGTGGTGGGCTTGGAACAGTTGCCAGTAGCTTTTTTGCTTTTAGTTAACACTTTTTTGCTTTTAATTAACAGAGGCGGACACTACTGCTTGTCTCTGGGAAACATAATTAACATAAATGCAGGAATAGAGGTAGATACTTTACCCATCTTTGTAAATTTTGAGTGCCCCTATGTGAAAATCCTTAGGCCAGTCTCAGTGGTGACTTTTTATTTTTGCTATTTTAAGACTGCCATGTCACATAGATTGAAATAAAACTTTGATGAAACTCCCATTGTGAATGCAAAGTTTCATTCTATAGTTTCATAGGCATTTAATTCTATAACTCATAGAGAGTTGGTAATCGTGTCAAGAGAGTTTTATCCACATGACACTTATTTTTCTTCTCTCTTCATTAAAGCACTGCCATGTCATCACAAATGCATATGTGGCATGCTATTTAATGCAAATGAAACTCTGATGAAACTTCCATTGAGACTAACCTTAGTAGGCTTATAGTATTAGATTAGAATGAGAAAATCTCACTTCCAATTGGCCTTTTTGATCGTCTATAAGCAGTGGCAGCCCCTTCTCTCCCCCAAACTATTTGGTCCACACACAAGCGTGATTCACGGGGGCACTGGTGGAAGTGTCCGGGCGAGGGACTGCGGTCCCCGGCAACGAGCGATGGTTCCAAAAAACCTCGCCGTCCGACTTCTGACACCGCCAAGCATTTCTGCTTCACTGGTCCCTTGCTCCGGCATCGAACGTGTTGTGCGGGAGACGGCGGGCGGTGTACACTTTCCTTTCGGATGGTGCATGCGTCAACTCATGGGCGGGTCAAGATGCCGCCGTCTGGCTCGCTGCCGTGCACGTCGACGCGAGTTGTTATGTTGTTGTCGGAGCCACTAACTAGCTAAAGCTTTACGTACCCGGCGACTTCGATCTGGTCTCTCCTAGTACAGAGCTTCTAGAAGCAGGAATTCGCCACCTGATTGCCAAAGAGGAGAGGCAAGAGGTGGCGTGCATTGTGCCTCCAAGATCCAGTGACCTCGGTAACGGTAAGTGTGCCTTCGTTTGGTCAAGACAGAAGACAAATTAGGATAACTAATTTCGTGATTTTTTATTCTTCCGATATATTATATATTCAAAGCTTGGAGCATGTGTGCAATGTTTGGGCGCTTCTTTTTGATGTGCAGCTCCCTGCTTTACCATTTGAAATATATTTAGTTTTTATGAGGCAAAGCATTTGCTTATGTACATGTTCTATACTGAAATCAGCTAGAGTTAATTATCTATAATATTCTATATCTTTTGAAATCTTTTTGCAAGTTTGTCGTTTTAAAAGGTGGCCCACTATGCCAAAACTACACAAAAGATATCCAGTTCAGTGGCACGGAATCGGGAAGCGCCCGTAATATATAATTAGAAATGTTTGTTCTTGACATGCTCCATCCGCCTTAGTATATAAGACATAACCACTTTTATTAATGTTCTAATATTCTATAGTATAAGGCACAACGCCATTAAATCCTATAATAAATCCAAAAAATATGAATATCTGTGTCAAGTCGAGAACTTAAACCCGGATGGATAAGTTTTACCATAAGAAATCTAACTAACTTAGCTAGGAGGCTCCGTTCGCGGATGCATGTGTATATATAGTCATGTGTAATGCTTACAGTGTTGTACTTCACAAAGATATATTTTATAGTAATATAGGAGATCACTTACGCATGCCGCACGATTAGTAATATATAGGAGATCACTTACGCATATGTCTACACATATTGTAAAGACCAGATTATATAGAATATAATTTGTAGTAGCCGTCTAGTCGACAGGCAAACACAATAGATAATTAATTTACTTAAGATCTTACCTTAAATTAGCAGTCATGCCGGGAACTACTATATTCTAATGCGTTTGCAAATTTTTGCTTTAATAACCGATTATAAGTCATATGGCGGTTCAGTGGATGCCCACGCATGCGCTACTTAGCTAGAACCTAACGATCGGGGGTACTTTCTATCCGTAAGGGCCTAAGGGGCACTTTCTATCTGTAAAAACTCACTAAGTTACGTTGCTGAGTGACGCTCAACGTATCTCCTCATGTCTAGCTAGAGGAACCTCTTTCTGCTTCCCTATATCTATGTGCTAAAGTTGACGACAGCAAATCACACTCAAGCGTCGTCACAATCATATGTCATCTTAGGCTCCCCCTCGGATCCCAGCATTAATGTTGATTTTAGACTTATTATATTATTACTATTATTAATTGGAACATCTTGTTTTGTTTTAAAAGCTTTAGTATCCTCTATGGGCGCGTTTGGTTGCTTTCTACACGCGGCCTGGCTCGCTCCGCAGAAACAGGCTGCCACCGGCCAGGCTTTACAGCTGCAAGCCCAACTTATTTGGTTCATGTTCACATGTAGCCAGGCTACAAGCGGAAAGCGTTTGGTTGCCTGCAGCCTATAGCTCTTGCTCTCACACAACATGCATGCACGCGTGCGCAGTGGCACCGAACGAGCCAGGCTGCGAAAGAACGAGGATTTTTGCCGCACGCGACGAGCCTGGCCAGCTGCCTGCTTTTGCATCACTCGGGCCTGGCTGGGGAACTGATTCAGGCATCCAATCACGTCTCCACTGCATCGCGAGGGCCTGTTCAATGAGACACAGGGAACCAAACGCCCCCTATAATTTTGGTCTAGTTTTCACTTGAGAGGATGAAGCCTGATGTTCTTCCATTATCTAAAGGAAAATTGGAATCTCTTCATTAATTTTTGTACATTTATAAGAGACGTGCTAAAAAGTAAATATTTCCTCCATCCTAAATTATAAGACATTTGACTTTTTTGGCACCAAGTTTGACCGCTCGTCTTATTCAAAAAAAAAAAAATTACCTGGATTGACTTTTATTGACAATGTATATGAATCTTTTTTCTATAAGCAAATCACACAATACATCCACCCGTGAAGTTTGATTTCTACAAAGGCTACTTATCTGTATGTATAATAATGAATATTCTCAATTTTTACTTTGCTATACTGACCTGCTTGCCTATGCTAATGGGTTTTAGTGTCTGTAATCACCTCTGTACTAGTGAAGGTTAGCGCCCCTCTAACGAATGAGTTACTGTGAGTAATTCCCTAGCTAATTAATAGTTAGGAGGTTTATTAGCTGTGATATTTGGTTTATTAGCTGTGATGTTTGATCTTTAATTTACATGCTAATTTTACCTGTTAACTACACTAGCACTAATAGATCCAACGAGCCCTATATATACTAGCAGGGAACCCCGTGCTTCTCACGGGGTGAGAAGGGGGTTGGCAAAAAAAAAAAAACAAAAAAAAAGTTGACTGAACAGTAGACAGTAACGGGTCGTGTATGAACAGTAACGGGTCTATAAACAATACTGGGTTTTACTGTTGATGAACAGTGCAAATGAGTCTTGAATAGGGACCCGTTACTATTCATGAATAGTGTTTCACCAGGAACGTGAATAGTGTTTCACCAGGAGCAAAGTATCTATCTATAAAAACCTCTCGGTTTTTGTCTCGAGCAAACCGGCCAGTTGTTCCGTGACGCTCACTGCGCGCGTCAACTCTTAGGTCGTCTCCGCCATCTGCCGTGGGCGATCCTCTTTCCTTCATCCCCCAAAACGACCTTTCAGGAACAATTAAGCGTAGCGATCTTTTGCAATCCGATGGGAAGCCAGCTTCTGTCCACTGTCGAGCGTCGCGAGGTCCTCCCGGAGAGCTACATCCGGCCGGAGTTCGACAGGCCGCGACTCTCCGAAGTGACGACAGACGGCGACGTCCCGCTCATCGACCTCGCGTCGCCGGATAAGCAACGAGTCATCGCCCAGATTGGTCTGGCTTGCCGGACCTATGGCTTCTTCCAGGTCTCTCTCTGCCTCTCGATCGCCTTGTAAAACGATCTAGTTAATTAGGTTTTGCCCTGGGCTCTGTGCATGCTTTCAGCTAGCGTTTAAATATCTGCACAAGGACGGAGCTTAACTTCTTGGGCCGGATCGGAGGCTTTAGAATTTGTCTCGCCACCTTGTCAGCACGTGACATTACTTTGCATGCTCTTGTTGATTTCTTCTTCTAGGTCATAAACCATGGAATAGAAGAGGAGCTACTGGAGAAGATGATGGCCGTTGGTCTGCAGTTCTTCCGTCTGCCGCCGGAGGAGAAGGAGAAGCTGTACTCAGATAAACCGTCCAAGAAGATAAGGCTCTCCACCAGCTTCAACGTCCGCAAGGAGACGGTGCACAACTGGCGGGACTATCTGCGCCTTCACTGCCACCCGCTGGAGGAATTCTTGCCCGAGTGGCCGTCCAATCCTGAATCCTTCAAGTAAGCTTAAGTTTATATCATAAGCTAGATTCTAGTTATATCTTAGTACTTGTGCATGTCATATAGCAGGCTTACTTATGGTCATTTCTTTTGCCGTTCTCTTATATTGGACCATGACACACGGTATGCTTCCGTAATTAAGATGACGTCTGCCAAAATAAAGTTAACTATCACCGAAGGCCGTTTAGATATGTGTATGTAGTAGCATTTGTTATATGCTCCCTGCCGCGTAACCACTCACAAATAAGTGACGTCTTGATAGTTTTCAAAGCCAACTTTGACTAGTGCTGTTTATTAAACATTTATACATAAAGAAATTATTATATCTTTATTATGTAACTTTCGACAAAATCTACATGAATCATATTCCAAATCTAACACATAAAAACATATTTTGTGACAAGAGTTTTTAAAATGGTTGATTTATTAATATTAATAAAAAACTCAAAATATATCACTTGTTTGTGATGATGGAGTATATATGTATTATAGAATGGAAAGATTATAGCATAAAGAAAGATGCATGTATGTAGGATAAAAGTAAATATGTATGTAGGATAAAAGTAAATGTGCACCCATATGCATATGCAGCGCCCATATAGTATCATAATACAACATTTCTAAATGACTGTATCATAGAGTATTTATTATTTGGAGTCTGGATGATTTGCCACCGTTGTCTCTTTGCCCCCCTCTTTAATTTGGTAGATGCTTTGCTGTTAAGAGCATGTGGGTCCTTTACTGTCTTCTATGGGTGGATGCTTTGCCACCTCGGCTTTATCCAATTGTAGGCAACCATTGCATTGTTGTATTCTTTTCTCACAGGTTCAGTTGGTAATCTTTGCGTGTCCAGGGAAATCGCTCTTTTTTTTTTAATGATCAAGAAAAAAAGTGATATGCACTCTCATCACTAACTTGATGGTTATTTATAATCTGTGCTATGAGGGTTTTCTCATATCTGCGTCATATAATTATCTTTCTCTTAGTGGAACACGAGGTATATTCCAATCAAGAAAAAAAGTGATATGCTTCCTGGCTATTATCTCTGAAGTAGTCTAAACTGAAGGCATGGTGATGCAATAATACATGTTGCAATGCTTTTATAACTATATATACCTACATATAGAGGTGCCAAGATCTAAAATAAATTATCATATTTAGTGTATTTATCTAGTTGTGCTCTAATATCATGTTATAGTTAATATTATCTTCTATGATTTATAATAAAAACAAAATTGTTAGGATATTCTCACGTAATGTATACAAATTCAGATTTATTAAGTACGTACTTCTATAAATTTCACTGGGTTTTTGGTGGTCATTCAAGTAATGCATCATATGTGTGATTACTGTTTAAGAAAACTAATTAATGCTTCATGCACAGATAGCTTGAGACAGACTTTACCATAACATTGAGAAATATTGTGAGTTTAACCATTCTAAATGAGAAAAAAAAAACAGTTCAAAAGATGGACACATGTGCTACTCCTAATGTGCAAATGTAAACAACTAGTACCTTTATACAAGAACAGCAAGGTCGAATTAACCAGCTAGCAGCACCGGGGTCATATCAAACGTTGCTGGCTAAGGATTTGTTTATTGTCTTTTGAGGTAAAGGATTTGTTTATTGTGGACAGTACAAAACTGTGTTTTCTCACTGGTTTTTCAAAGAACTAAAGAAGTCGTCAGGGGCCGACGTGATCGCCAATGAAGAGCACATGTGGTGTGGTTTGGCATGCACTAGCTTGCCCCTCAAGAAGAACCGAGAATGCCGCAATTTTAGAAACTAGATAGCTACATTTCTGGACCTGTTCGGTCTGTTTGCACCGAAGCAGAGAGATAACGATATCATCCATATCCGACAGTCAATCCTGATACCCACCATGCATCCAGTCACCACCATGTGCATGGTTATCCTGTCCTGTGGCACTGTTGTACGTAGCTCTAGAGAGACTACTACCACCAGGCTCAATCGCTAGCTAGAGCCAGCATCGTCGGTCACACCAGCAACGTGTAACACGACACACACTGCTGAATTGAGCCAGCGACATGCTTTCTTTTTCCTGTGAGGCTGGAGGGGCGCGCACAACAAGCATATATGCACGTGTGGGATCAGCAGGTTTCGGACGTGGCTTTTGTCAGCAGTCACAGTCAGCACGGATCGCAGTGTACAAGCCGGGGTACTCCCTCCGTCCCACGGTCTCTGTCGCTCGATTTCCGTGTTTGTGAGGGCAGCGCGAAAATCAAACGACACTGTCGTTGGGACGGAGGGAGTACGTCGGAAATCACAAGACGACAATGCGTGTATATAAATATCTGATCACTGATGGACCGTACCAGGGCGCACTAAGAGTTACTCCATCCATAAAAAACTATTACTTTTGCTTTCCGATAATTAACTTTAACTAAATATATAAAACAGATAATAATATATATGATATATAATTAGTATCATTGAAAAAATCTTTGAATCCCGCTTTTAATAAATATATTTGAAGATACAAATGCTGTATATATTTTTTACAAATAGAGTTAAACTTACGGCACAAAGTGACAAAACAAAAAACGACGGTATTTTTAAGGAAGGAGGAAGTATATCAATAGCTTGCTAGATGAGACTTATGTGAGATGTGAGCGTTGTTTCTAGTAGATCGTGCTAGACTACTATTTGGGAGTATTTGGGAGTCACTATTATTTGATCTCTCCTTAATTAGCTAATATTTTTTTTCCTAAACTAACTATTTAGAAATTATTGGGAACGCCCTAAATGGTGAACGCCAATTTCTAATAGGATCATCGTTTCTCTGCAGCACACTGCTTGGCAAGACGCAAGCACACACACACACACACACACACACACACACACACTCACTGTGTTACATGACCGACACGACAATGGGTCCGCTCCATATGTTCCGAGATCCTCTTTTCTTTAGTTTTCACTTTGGGTGTCATCTAGCACACGCGGCCAGCTGGTATGGTGCAGCGTAACAACGCGGTGGGGAGGATGGTTGGGCTACGACAGCGACGGCAAGGCGGTGGCGGCGTGGAGCGGCTAGGGTGGCAGCCCCCTAGGGTTGAGAGGCGGGGTGCAGTGTGGGCAGGGGTGGCGCCCTAGGGTTGACAGGGGGCGGCGGTGGGGCAGGCACAGGGAGAGGCGGCGGCAACGCGTGAGAGAGGGGAGAGAGAGAATAAGAGAGTTATCCTAATCAGTTGACACTAATGAGTGGAGTAAGTTTTTGTCCATGTCCTAACCAACGACTAGTTCACCGACAGAGATAAAGTTGACTAATAGCTATTAGTTCAGAACATACAAGACTAAACTTTAGTCAGCTATTTGTTACCTATCTAACAATTAGTTCTAGCAATTAGTGGATTAACATTTAGTCATAAGTGATCGAAAAAGGCAGTATTATTCAACATATGGGTGGGTCAAAATTTGTCATGCCAACCTCCTTTCATTTTTACTAGGCATATTAATATTTTGAAAAAGTCTTTCTTCATAATTTTTTTTACAAGATTAATTTGAAGTATGTATATGGTTAGAATATAAAATTATGTAAATGGATTCATATTTCAAATACATTTTCATATGACATAGATTTTTTTATAGCAATTGATGGTATATTTCAAGAGAAATTAGTCGCCAATATGTATCCCCAGAGACTTTTAACCATCACAACACGGTTACTAAAAGTGAACAGATGAGCTTAACCAGTACCATTAACACTTGAAAATTGTTTTTTTTTTTTTTTTTTGCATATCATGGTATAGAGGCATGATGCTCAGGCAAATCTCAAGATTGATAAAGTCACCACAAGAAACGTAACCGGTTGCTTCGGTCAAGAAGTTCCTACAATTCAGTATGGTATAAAAAAGTTGGCTTAGTTTATGATAAAAGTCAAGCCCCAAAACCTTACAATGGTAAATCAGCTGGTGCATGTTACAGTTATGCATTGACCAAGTCCAACCTAAACCATCGTTACCAACTCCTCAACAAAATTAACATCGCAGCTTCAATTTCCTGTGGCAGACCTCGACCATCCTCAATATCCTGCACTCATGCACTTAGGCACATGATCATACTCAGAAATACAGCAGTTCCGACTTCACCTAAGCTTGCAATGTCCAGTCCTCAAGGTGATCCCAAAGAGATAGAAAACTTATTGAACATTCTGGCCACATTGACAAGCGGCAAACATCCACCTAGAGCTACAATCCCGCCATGCTTTTGCCGTTCTAAAAACATGAACTGATTCTTTACCTGGAGATGGATCAAGCAAAATAGGAAGACACCTCAACAATGCCTTCATGGAGAAAATTAAATAGGTGTCCGAGGCCAAAGGGCATCACCGACGACCAATATTGACATTGATGACATTTCTGACTAGGGTTTTGCTATATCAATCCCACCCCACGTCCCCACCTACATACAACCCTGCCACCATCGCTCACCAAGTCCCTGTTGGTCATGCTCACGCGCTCCCACTCCCCAGTAGCCATGCTTGCCACCTCAGCCACACCATTATTGTGCACTCGTTCTCAACCTTGTCCCCTTCGCGCTCCATAGAGACGACCAAAGGACCCCTCTTGAGCCGCCTTGAAGTAACGACGATGGCTCTGTTTGTATTATACTATTATGTATAAGCACTTTGTGAGAAAATGAGCTATCATTGAAAGTTTAGGGCCACAAACAAATTCTTAATGTGATGTTATCAGTATTTTTCCTTGAAGAAGAGTATCCGTACTTGTGTTTCTTAAAACTGCATTAGATAGAGACCTTACGGTCTGAAGGACCGAATCTGGCGGCGACCGGAGGGGGTGAATGGGAGCCGATCAAAATTTCTTTCGAATGGCCACTTTGTCCCAATCGACCCTCCAAAAACCCAAAACTCACACGTGAGTAGTTCTCGAGTCAACAAGTGATCGGATGTTCTCCGGTAGTCCCCGGAACACAAATAAACACTCAAGGCAACGAAAAGCCAAGCGAAAACAAAGAACTCCTCAAGACCGGAAACGCAATGGACCCCGAGGTTCAGCGGTTCGATCTTCGAGGTTCAGCAAAAAGACTTCCAGAAAAGAAAACGCTACAGACCGGCCGAGGCTCAAGCACCTCTAGTGCCGAGGTTCAGCACTTCTCGAACTCGACGTAAAAACGCTACAGACCACACCGAGGCTCGGCGCCTCAAGTGCCGAGGTTCAAAGACGGGCTCCAAAGACAAGAACACCAAGAACGAAAATCGCCATGATCTTCAATCCGCCCGATCTCCTCCAAATCTCAACCAACTGCACCCAAATTTGAACCGTGTGTTCCCAAGGCAGTGGAGAAGCTCCCTCTAAGAGATCATAGCTTGAGATTGGACGAATCAACGGGAATCACAAAGGGGACGAAGAAAACGAGTAAAAACAGGGCGTCACCAAGAATCGCTTCGATCTCCTTGCACGGGATAAATTGGAGGAAACCCTTCGGTGGAAGTGTTCTCCTACAAGCAAGGATCGAGCAGCAACAAACGGTGCGCAAAATGATCAACCATAGCTCGAGAAATCAACTCGGGAACAAACGGGGGAGAAGAGGAAAAACGAAGAACGCGAAGAACACCAATCAAAACGCGAATCAACACATCAATCTGACCCAACGAGGAAACAAGGAGGATTCGGGACCTCCTTTCCCATGAGTAAACTTGGTTCTTACACTAATTGCAAAGATCAGTGGACCTCTCTCTCACTTAGCACCTAGAAGAGGGAAACCCTAGAAAGGATGAAGAAAAATGCAAATGGGAGAGGTGAGGGAGATGGAGCTCCCTCCACCTTACTTATCGACTGGGCTTATTTCATTTTCCAGTTTTTGCCCCTGATACAACTCTGAGCAAACCGCCTAGCCCTAGGGACATTGCGGTCCAACTCGAACCGACTTGATGCAATCTTTGATCCGACGGCCACCGCGCCTTCTCACCGGTAGCTTCGCCTCGACGCGAACTCCCCGATGCCGCCACGTGCCGTCCGTCCGCCTCGGGACCTCCGCCAGGGTTTTGTGGCTCAACCTAGAAACCCGCCGGGTGGTTTTGAGGCCCAAACCACCGAAACCCTCCACCGTTTGTTTTGAGGCACAAACCAACAAACCGGCCCATGTCCTTGCACTTGTCGAAGCCAAGCGCCAGCAACGCGATCCCGCCCGGCGATTCCGGGTCCCTCAGTCCAAGTCTCGATGCGTCCGCCCTTTCACCACTCCCGGTCCATTCGGCGCGGCCCGCCATCACTTGACCTTCACCTCGCCGTCGGCCACCGCCTCCATGCTCGACACCTGCACAACACAAGCCAAGGCACATGTGGAACTCGTGGCTTTCACCACCGTCAGTAGCACCCCATCCGAGATGCTAGTAGTTGAATCAATCACTCATCATCACAACTGAACCACAAGTATAAACCTTGTGTTCGCAATCTCCCCCTTGATGAGTGCATTGTTCAACACCAACACACCGCGGCTGAGAAAAAGAAAAAAAATAGAAGAAGAAGAAAAGAAGAAAACTCGCCAAATGACCAAAAGCCAAAGAGAAGCCAAATGTGGTCATTTGAAACAAGCAAGACTTGGTCCCCAAAGACATGGGCAACGGCTCGACGCAACCAAGCAAAACATGGCTAGCCCTCAAGAAGAGGCGGCGGGCTCAACACCGCTAGCCAAGCAAGAAGCACTCAAAACGATAGATCCTCCAGAAAGAGGCAAGGGCTCAACACATCTAGCAAGAAGCAATGTAAAACAACTCCCCCTGAGCAAATGCATATATGAGTGCACACAATCTTCTCGAGAACTAGTCTCACCCTCCGAGAAGACAACCAATCAAGACATGTCAAGTGACTCCCCCTTGACATAAGCATGTGATGTGTCGTCGGTGTGTGTGTGTGTCAAGATTTCTCCCCCTTGTTGAATAATGCACACAAAGAAGCCTAAAATGCAATGACATGCACAAATGCAGAAGCTTCAGGTATATAGCAATCAGAGTGAAAAGATGCTCTAGTCGGTAAGACAAATGAGTATAGCAACAATATACAAGTGCTAGCAAATGCTCAAACTGATCAACTAATATGAAATATAAAGTGTAAGCAGTTTTGAGCAGTTTTCAAGCATGTCAAAGAGGGGTTCACCACCAAAGATAGCACATAGCAAGCATAAGCTGGAAATCAACCTAGTGCTAACAAGGATATACAAGGTGAACTACCCCAAAACAAATGGGTCACACATCATGTCAAAGACGAACCTAAGACTTGTGTTTTTCATTAAATTTTATCAGAGTTTGCAGCTTAGCACAAGAATTAGTCAAAACATGTGTGTACGAGAGGTTATCTGTATTGTCAAGCCTAACTTTTCAACCAAGCGGAGCCTATGTCAAAAGACAATCAGGAGCTCAAAGCAATGGCTTCGGTCATCCACTACAAGGCTCAAGTTCATCCAAATGTGCAATTGGAAGCAGTCTCGATACCTTGATGTGGGACAATACAGACCCATCTCGATCTTTTCATCTCACTTAGCTTAGTTATCAAATTTTAGCACAAGTAAAGTGTCTAAGCAAGTGAATGACTCAAAGCATGAGACATAGCAACCTAGCATATACAAGACAGCATAAAGGGATCTCAACATCCTACACATGCTAGGTACCATCTCAAGCGGTGAACATTTTCAGATTTCAGTAAGCTTAATCAAGTTCACATTAGAAAATCATGCTCAACTCATAACATATACCAGATGATCAATAAGAGCCTAAGGCGACAAGCACCATAAAGTACTCACAAGGCATACTAACAAGAGCATAGTTTCATTCCAAATGTTATATACATGAAGCTCAAAATGCAAGTATATCACAAAATGTAATGCAAATGCACTATCATACAAAGACAAATCAAAACCTAGACTACAAAAGAAACTAAAACTAGTGTACAACAAACAAAGTGCTTCCCTCCTCTAAAAAGGGAAACACACACCCGATTTCTCCTCGCAAGCGAGCAAAAGTCGCTTGATCGAGGGGCTTAGTGAGAAGATCCGCAAGCTGATCCCGGGTGGCTACGTGATGCAACTCAATGTCGCCTTTCTCTTGATGATCATGGAGAAAGTGAAAGCGAACATCTATGTGCTTGGTCTTAGAGTGAAGTACTTGGGTTCTTAGCAACACCGATGGCACTAGTACTATCACACACGAAGGGCACTCTAGAGAACTCAAGACCAAAATCACGTAGGGTGGCTATCATCCAAAGCAGCTGGGAACAACAAGCGGCAGCAGCGACATACTCAGCTTCTGTAGTGGATTGTGCAACGCTAGACTGCTTACGGGATGACCAAGACACAAGGGACGAACCCAAAAACTGACAAGTCCCCGATGTGGACTTCCTATCTAAGCGGCAGCCAGCAAAATCAGCATCCGAATAACCGCAAAGAGAGAGCGAGGAAGAAGCGAGTACCAAAGTCCAAACTCGGGGAGTGAAGCGGAGGTACCTCATGATGCGTTTCACCGCCTGACGGTGAGAGGTGCGCTGGCGACGCTGGCGTGCACAGGCACACAGCAAAGAAAGCGGATGTCGGGTCTTGTCGCCGTCAGGTACATCAACGACCCGATCATACTTCGGTACTCCTTCTGATCGACTGCTTCTCCATCCTCGTCGGCGTCGAGGGCCGTCGTAGTCGACATGGGCGTCGAAAGAGGCTTGGCCTCGCCCATGTCAAACTTTTTCAGAACGTCCTTTGTGTACTTGCCTTGATGCACGAACGTCCCATCCCGTGTTTGCTTGATTTGTAGGCCGAGAAAGAAAGTCAACTCGCCCATCAAGCTCATCTCAAACTCCCCGCTCATAAACTCGCAAAACTTGGCATTCAAAGCGTGAGAAGAACCACCGAAGATGATATCATCCACGTAAATCTGAACCAAAAAGGATGTCATTGCCTTGCTTGAGGAGAAACAAAGTCTTATCTACCGATCCCATCCTAAACCCCTTCTTAAGCAAAAAGGTTTTCAGCCTCTCATACCACGCTCTAGGGGCTTGCTTAAGACCATACAAAGCTTTGTGCAACTTGAAGACATGGTTAGGATACTTGGGATTTTCAAAGCCTGGGGGCTGCCTAACATACACTTCCTCCTCTATGTACCCATTCAGAAAAAGCGCTCTTGACATCCATCCAAAACAACTTAAAGCCCTTAGCAAAGAAATGAACGCTAACGAGAATGCGGATAGCCTCTAAGCGAGCTACAGGGAGCAAAGGTTTCCTCAAAGTCTATCCCCTCTTTACGGCAATACCCCGAGCAACAAGCCTAGCCTTATTCCTAACAACCACCCCATCTTCACTCTGTTTGTTCTTAAACACCCACTTTGTACCTATAGGATGACACTGAGGAGGTGGAGGAACTAAGACCCGGACTTGGTTTCTCTCAAAGTTTTCTAACTCCTCATGCATGGCATTAACCCAATCGGGATCGATAAAGCATGTCCAACATCTCGGGGCTCAAAAGAAGCTACAAATGTAGAATGAGCAAAGTGAGAGATGTGATACGACTGGACCGCGTGACTCGCTGGTCAATGTCACCGATCATCGTCGAAGGGGGTGACGACGCTGAATGTGTCGTGGAGCCTCTCTGGAAGAAGTCGCCTCCCCCTTAACAGCGGCCGGTGCCTCCTCGGGTGCAGCCGGGCGCGGCCGAGGAAGCTGCTCGAACGGTGCCCAAGAAGTGGAAGTAGATGGGTCCGGACCGTGAGCTGAAGTAGTCGCCGCAGGCTCGATAGGGGCAGCCGGTGGAGTCGGCTCGGGATCACCCCAATCGGCATCGTCCCCGCTCCTCCTCCACAAAAAAATGCTTTCTCCAAGCTCTTCATCACCTGCATGCTCAAAGACAGGGGGTTGTACAAGGCATAGTTTCATCGAATGTGACCTCACAGGTCTCCACAACACGGTTAGTTTCAAGGTTAAGTACTCGATAAGCTCTAGAATGCAAAGCATAACCAAGAAAGATACCGTCGGAAGACCTGGACTCAAACTTGTCTAAATTACCTTGTTTCAAGATGAAGCACTTACACCCAAACACCACTGAAATGACTCACCTTGGGTAACCTCCCAAATCGCAACTCATAAGAAGTTTTCTTCGTAAAAGCACGGAGAAAAGATGCGATTGGAAACATGACAAGCAGTGTTGATTGCTTCGCCCCAAAACCTCCTAGGAGTCCTATGCTCATCGAGCATCGTCCCCAACCATTTCAACAAGGGTCCGATTTTTGCGCTCAACAATGCCATTCTGTTGCGGAACATAAGGTGAGGAAAAACTGTGCTCAAGACCCAAAGACTTGCAAAAGGTTTCAAAATGAGTATTCTTGAACTACGTGCCATTGTCACTACGAATAGCTCTCATGGCATTCTTAGGGAACTCATTTCTCAACCGAAGAATCAAATCTCGAGCATGTGAAAAAGCCTCATCCTTACTCTCCATGAAAAACACCCAAGAGTATCTCGAAAAAGTCATCCACAATCACTATCACATACCACTTCCCACCTTCCCCGAACCCGAGCTTTGGACCAAGCGTGTCCATGTGAAGTAGCTCGCCGGGTTCCTTGGTCATGATTTGATTCACAGTGAGTGAGAAGCGGCTACCATCTTTCCATGAAGACAAGGGTGGCAAACAAGATCCTTCTCAAATTTCAACTTGGGCAATCCTTGGATTAAGCCAAGTGAGCTCAACCTAGAAAGAAGGTCAAAGCTCAAATGACCAAGTCTCCTATGCCACTTCCAAAGCTTAGAAGAGGATCCGGCCACCAAACAAATGGGAAGAGCCAAAAGAGTGAGAAAAAATCAGCTCGAAAGACACGGCCAAATGGGACGATCCGACAAACAAGATCTCCCCGAGAATCGAGAACTCGAGAAAAACCATGTTTAAAGCGCACTTCAAAGCCATCCTCAAGGAGTTGTGAAACAGAGAGCAAATTAAAATGCAAGTTCGAGACCAAAGCAACATCCTTGAGAACAAAGCTCTCGTTAACCCGAATGGTTCCACGAGAGACCACTTTACCTCTACTATTATCCCTGAATGTGATGTACTCTTTGTGTGGCACGGGGTCGAGGCTGGAGAACCATTTAGAACTTCCGGTCATGTGGCGCGAACATCCGGAATCAATGAGCCATTTGTTCTCCAAGCCTCCATCCTACATCAATAGAAAGACATAGGATGAGCAAATGGCACACCACTGGGGTTAGTAAACTGAGAAGGATACCAGTGATGCATCATTTGCCCTGAAAAGTGTTAGGAAAAACACCAAACATGCCATGTCCCATTTGAGAAAAGCGATCACCACGAGAGGGAAAACGTGGTCCGCTAGAGCTGTGGGACTCAAAAGCACCGCCGTGAGGTTCATAGTCATATTGACCACGACCTGAACCCCGCCGTGCACGACCACCACGTGGTCTCGCAACCTGAGGCCTAGCACCTTGAGGCATTGCACCTCTAGGCCTAGTAGTGCGCCTCTGAACAGGCGGTACACGTACGCCATGGGGAGGACGGTACATGTTCCGGTTGTTCAACTCAAACTCACGCTTCTCATCTCTCTTCCTCCTAAAGCAAAACTCAACCAAGTGACCATCCCTATGACAATACTCACAATGGTACACCTCTCTCTTTAGGTGTTTGGCTCACTTTCTTGTGGGTATGGTTCACTCTTGGAGGTGGCTTGGCTTTGGGAAGGGGTTCCTCGAGATGGAAGGGAGTGTGTCAAGTGGGTTCCTTAGGTGGTTCGGTTTTGGAATCCACACTTGTTTTTGGGGGGGAGCTCTTGGAGGTTCTTCAAACACTCCATCTTTGGTGGGAGGCACAAGTGGCTTAGGTGGAGTGATTTTGAGTAGCTTGGGAGTAGTGGAAGGTTTTTCACTCGGAGGCACACCACTAAACTCACCAACTTTGCCATAAAGATCATCACCCTTCCCACCTAAAGCAAAGCCTAATCCCGGTCCACCAATTCCCCTCCTGAATTGGTTGACCATCATGCCAAGTTGCGGCTCACCGCAAGACACCCAACTTCGGATGGTCCGAAGGTATGTGTTTTCCTCCTCGGTACGCACCTTGTCATGCCGACAATTTGCAAGTTCAAGCTCTAAACCCTCACAAAGAGCACACTTAGCCACACTAGTGCTATCTGAGTTGGCCTTTTCAAACAAAGCAAGTTTGGCATTCTTCTCTGCCAACTCAGATTGCAAGTCCGAGCAAGACTTGCACGCACTCAACAGAACAGGTGAAGCATGCACACTATCAAAATCATCAACCAACTTAGCGTACTTGGACTGCAGACTAGCAAGATCAGCCATGTAAACGCTACAAAACTCACACTACGGCTCGTCGACACTATGGGAGTGTTCTTAACTAGCTCAAGCTCCTTAAGCGCATCTTCTAGCTTAGCCTTGTACTCTTTTCTATCCCTAGCAGCATGCTTAAGCAACTTATCTTGACGAAGCAAAGTGGCAGTCAAGTCATCAACCTCAGCGACAAGAGCATCGACGGAAGGTGATACCTTAGATGGGTCGTCGTCGTCGTCGGGAGCATCGCCGTTGCCGCTCTCCACCTCGTCACCAAGTGCCATGGTGCAGAAGCCTCCGTGGGTGGAGTCGGCGAGGAAGCAGAGTCCGTTCGGCTTGTCCTCGACCTTCCTCTCGGACTCGTCGTCGCTCGAAGAGGAGGAAGCATGCTCGTTGTCGGAGTCGAGGTTCTTTGAGGGAGGCGAGGAAGGCGCGCTCTCTTGCCTTGAACTTCTTCACGAACTTGCGCTTCATCGCTTCCTTGTCAAAGCCTCCCTTGGACTTGTACTTGCCGGGAGGTGTACTCGCGCTTCTCCTTATGCTTGTCGGAGGTGGACTTGCCGAAGGAGTGCTTGTTTCGCTTGGGGACAGTTGGCGGCGAAGTGGTCGGGTCGCCGCATCCATAGCATCCATCCTTCGGTCCACCTCGCCGACGATTCAAGCGGTTGTTGTGGAACCGCGAGAACCGGCCGATGACGAGGGCCACTCATCATCTCTCGAAAGCACGTCCAACCGCTCCTCTGTCCACCGTGATCAACGAAGACAAGGCAAACATCGCAGAGGGAGGGGTTAGCTGAAGAACTAGTGACACCGTTACGACACCCGCCCATAGTCGGAGCGGAGGGGTTGTGAAGTTTGGCCCGGATCCGGTGGTCGATCTCACCGGACTTCAGCTTTTGTCAAGAGCTCGTCCCACGTGAGGGTCTCGTAGTTCTCGCGACTCGAGAAGAGCTTGCACCTTCGCATCCCAAACCCTCCGATCAAGAGCATGTAACAACTTCAAAGCTCTCTCATGATCGTCATAGGGCAAGTTTGGCTTGTTCGCACGCATCTTGTTGACAATGGTCTGAAAGCGTGAGAACATAGAATCGATGGTCTCGCCATCAAGCCGCCGGAAACTCTCATACTCCCCGCTTGTATGTGTCAAAGAGTCTGGTCTTAATTTGGGGAGTCCCCTCGTGATAGTTCTCAGTAGCTTCACCCGCATCTCTCTAGCAGTAGTCAAGTGTCCGACACGCTCAAACTCGACTTCGAAAAGACTCGAGAAGAGAGCATTACGTGCCTCGCTATTGGCATCGTGTTGTTCCATTTGCTCCCGACCAACACGAGCGGGGAGAGAACAACGTAAGCCTCATTCTCACAAATTTTCCATACCCTCGCACCGAGACTGCGGAGATATGCGGATATCCGAATCTTCCAAAGACGGGTAATTGGTTCCATCGAAAAACGGTGGCTTCCTGAACCACGAGCCATGTCGCTTTCTCAAGGGATCAAGAACCGTTAAGGTGGAATGATCCTTAACCTGCTCGATACCAATTGAAGGACCGAATACGGCGACGAGGGGGGGTGAATGGGAGCCGATCAAAATTTCTTTTCGAATGGCCACTTTGTCCCAATTGACCCTCCAAAAACTCAAAACTCACACGTGAGTAGTTCTCGAGTCAACAAGTGATCGGATGTTCTCCGGTAGTCCCCGGGAATACAAATAAACACTCAAGGCAACGAAAAAGCCAAGTGAAAACAAAGAACTCCTCAAGACCGGAAATCGCAATGACCCCCGAGGTTCAGGCCGGTTCGATCTTTGAGGTTCAGCAAAATGACTTCACAAAGAAAACGCTACAGACCGCCGAGGCTCAAGACCTCTAGTGCCGAGGTTCAGCACTTCTCGAACTTCGACGAAAAAACGCTACAGACATCGTTGAGGCTCAAGCACCTCAAGTGCCGAGGTTCAGCAGACGGCTCCAAAGACAAGAACACCAAGAACGAAAATCGCCATGATCTTCAATCCGCCCGATCTCCTCCAAATCTCAACCAATCTGCGCCCAAATTTGAACCGTGTGTTCCCAAGGCGTGGAGAAGCTCCCTCTAAGAGATCATAGCTTGAGATTGGACGAATCAACGGAATCACAAAGGGGACGAAGAAAACGAAAGCAAAAAAGCATGCGTCACCAAGAATCGCTTCGATCTCCTTGCACGGGATAAATTGGAGGAAACCCTTCGGTGGAAGTGTTCTCCTACAAGCAAGGATCGAGCAGCAACAAAAGGTGCGCAAAATGATCAACCATAGCTCGAGAAATCAACTCGGGGAACAAACGGGGAGAAGAGGAAAAACGAAGAACGCGAAGAACACCAATCAAAACGCGAATCAACACATCAATCTGACCCAACGAGGAAACAAGGAGGATTCGGGACCTCCTTTCCCATGAGTAAACTTGGTTCTTACACTAATTGCAAAGATCAGTGGACCTCTCTCTCACTTAGCACCTAGAAGAGGGAAACCCTAGAAAGGATGAAGAAAAATGCAAATGGGAGAGGTGAGGGAGATGGAGCTCCCTCCACCTTACTTATCGACCGGGCTTATTTCATTTTCCAGTTTTTGCCCCTGATACAACTCTGAGCAAACCGCCTAGCCCTAGGGACATTGCGGTCCAACTCGAACCGACTTGATGCAATCTTTGATCCGACGGCCACCGCGCCTTCTCACCGGTAGCTTCGCCTCGACGCGAACTCCCCGATGCCGCCACGTGCCGTCCGTCCGCCTCGGGACCTCCGCCAGGGTTTTGTGGCTCAACCCAGAAACCCGCCGGGTGGTTTTGAGGCCCAAACCACCGAAACCCTCCACCGTTGGTTTTGAGGCCCAAACCAACAAACCGGCCCATGTCCTTGCACTTGTCGAAGCCAAGCGCTAGCAACGCGATCCCGCCCGGCGATTCCGGGTCCCTCAGTCCAAGTCTCGATGTGTCCGCCCTTTCACCACTCCCGGTCCATTCGGCGCGGCCCGCCATCACTTGACCTTCACCTCGCCGTCGGCCACCGCCTCCATGCTCGACACCTACACAACACAAGCCAAGGCACATGTGGAACTCGTGGCTTTCACCACCATTAGTAGCACCCCATCCGAGATGCTAGTAGTTGAATCAATCACTCATCATCACAACTGAACCACAAGTATAAACCTTGTGTTCGCACGGTCATAACCATTAGCTTTAGATACCATCTCTTTTTTGAAAACAGGGTTTATTAGATATACCACACGTTGGTAGAGTATTCAAAAGCCAGGTTGAGTGGAACGTGAAGTTGTCAACTTGTCATACTTCTACGTTCAGAAATGGAGACTGATTATGGCGAATAAAGACCTTTAAAAAGTGAAAAGCCGAACAGGTGTTGATTGATTGGTTCCAAACTTCCAACCAACTGATGGCCTTTATTTTTAAGCCATATATAATAATGTCAGACTTCCGATCTCTTTTCAATAACGTGACAGGCATTGTTTGGACCTCCGTTACTTTTCTCAAAAACGTGAGGAGCAATGTTCGGACTTCCAATATACCTAGACGTTTAGACGGTGTGCCATTTTCAGTCATCATGGCATCAACCACTGAGTATTATATTAAAGATCCGCTTCTCCACGACAGTAACTAAGACCAACTAGCTAATTTGACGCATGACTTTGTTGAATTTGGTCGACAGAGAGACGATGCAAGTCAAAACATCTAACTGCTAATAAGAACATCACACGAACACATTTCGTCAAAGTAATCAGTCTGCAACTGCGACTGTCGTTTGTCTCAATTTAACGGCCCAACCTCTTATTATTATTATAGTTCATGTTTTCTATTCCCGTCGATATTTTTCCCTTTGCGTCTTACCTCTGATTGTGTCTGATATATGTTTAGATAAACCTTAGCTTGAGCTTGAGCAGTGTCGGCTCTTGTTGCAGGCTTGCACTAACTATTGCAATAATTTCATGAATCCAGATGTCATACAAATTAAAGAGCTATATCTTTTTCTCAGAACATTTTTAAGATGTCAATATAGATATGTAACGATGTTACAGTAAAAAATTTAATTTCATAGAACTTTCCTTAGAACTTTTTTTTTTTTTGCTAGTTACTGCTTAGTTTGTTGAGTATCAGCTTGCGGGTTGATGCCCCTTCGAGTTTGAGTTTATCTGTGATGGTCTACATTGTAAGCTGGTAATCCCTGGCATGTGACTATTGGCTTTCGTTAAGTTTTCAATAAAGCTTGGTGAATGCCTTTGGTCTAAAAATTTTAATCAATCAACCTAAAGTAGCAACTCACATGGTTCTGTCATGTTATGATTTTGCATATGATTCGTTAAAGAAATTTTTATGATTGCTATGTTGGTATAGCTCCGTGCATGCATGTATGCATGTGTGGTTTCAATGTTTCATGCATGGTGACATCCATGTATCATGCATGTATTTAGTTTTCCATATATCATGAATGACATAGTTTCTCTTTGTATGCAAAAGGTAGGAGTAGTAACATTAATATGGGGTTTACTTCGTATATTACTAATTTTTTACCACAAAGGTGGGTGATTAATTCATAAATAAATAAATCAGATCAGATCAACAGTTTTTTATAGTGGTAAATCTAGCTTATATAGAAAACTTAAAGCGTAGCATTTAAAACAGAAAAAAATGCTGCTGCCTGCTGGGGAGACCAGCTTACAAGAAAAAGCAACCATGTAACTAGGAATCAGACTCAATAGTTGTTGTCATCAACAATTACTGAATATAATCTACGAAATGGATGCTATTCTTGTGGGATTTCTAACATTGTCTCTTTTGCTAACGCGCATGGAGTGGAGGGCTGACATGGAGGCATTAATTTTCCGTGTCAATTTTCGGCAGGGAGATAGTCAGCGCGTACTGCCGCGAGGTCCGGCTGCTCGGTCTCCGGCTTCTCGGCATGATCTCCCTCAGCCTAGGCCTCGACGAGGACTACATCGAGAAGGCCCTCGGCGAGCAGGAGCAGCACATGGCCGTCAACTACTACCCGCAGTGCCCGGAACCCGACCTCACCTACGGTCTGCCGAAGCACACGGATCCCAACGCCCTCACTATCCTCCTCCAGGACCCCAACGTCGCCGGCCTTCAGGTCCTCAAGGGCGGCGACCAATGGATCGCCGTCAGCCCCCGGCCAAACGCTTTCGTCATCAACCTAGGCGATCAGTTACAGGTAGGCAACGTGGGCGTAGTGACGCTAGCTGTTCTCCAATTGATGACGCTAGCCTTTGGGTTTCCATGTGCTCATAGCCTCATACGCATGCATGCATGTGCAGGCGCTGAGCAACGCCGCGTACAAGAGCGTGTGGCACCGTGCGGTGGTGAACGCCGCGCGAGAGCGCATGTCGGTGGCATCTTTCCTGTGCCCGTGCAACAGCGCGGTGATCAGCCCCGCGGCGGCGCTCGTCCGCGACGGGGACGCGCCCGTGTACCGGAGCTACACCTACGACGAGTACTACAAGAAGTTCTGGAGCAGGAGCCTGGACCAGGAGCACTGCCTGGAGCTTTTCAGAAGCACCCAGCAGCACCAGTAAATTAAAGGCAGAAACTATATTGCAACGTACGTTTGAGGCTTTGCTTGAACTAAGTTTATTAATGCTTGGTTTTGTTTCCTGACATAACATTTCCTTGTGTTATGTAATAAGCTTGTCCTAGCAATCTTTCTTGAACTTTCAGGCTGGGAACTTTGCCTTTCCCCATACCAGAAGCACTTTGTATTATGCCATTCTCTATGAGTATGACACGCCGCTACGCATGTCATGCCAAAAAGCCAAACCCTTGTTATCAATCTAGCTTTGAGCCTACTACTACCGAGATATGCGTTAAGGGTAGTCCCCACCTAGTGTTAGGTGATCCTAAAAAGAATCCATGACTCCAGTCCAGAGGGGGGCATCCAAAGATCCAGTTATTGGCCAGATGCTCCTCCGATAGTGATGAGATGCCGCAGAAAAACAATGTCTTGCATACTTCTTTTTTCTGCTCGTGGCCGTCGTTTTTCATGTTCACTCCGACGATCCTCCGGGCCTAAACCAGTCGAGGCAGCTGGCCGACTGGGGGCCCATGTTCCAGAACTCGTCGTAGTACTCCTGGTAAGTGAACGGGCGGTAGGCCAGAGGGTGGGCGTCGTCCACCAGCGCGTCGGCCGGCGCGATCACCGCGTCCGGGGACGGGCAGTAGAACGTCGGCACCGAGATCCGCTCGCTCTCGCTGTTGACGATCACGCGGTGGAGCACGCTCTTGTACCGGTCGTTGCTCAGCGCCTGCATCTGGTCGCCGATGTTGATGACCAGCGCGTTGGGCACGGGGTTCACGGCCACCCAGCGGTCGCCGCGCTGCACCTGGAGGCCGGAGACGCCGTCCTGCAGCAGCAGCGTGATGGCATTGGGGTCCTTGTGGCCAGGCAGCCCGTAGAAGAGCTCCGGCTGCGGGCACGGCGGGTAGTAGTTCACCGCCATGTGCTGCGCGTGCCTCCCCATCGCCGCCACCATGTGGCTCCGCTCCAGGCCCAGGCTCTCCGAGATGGCCTCCAGCAGCCGCAGCGCCAGCGCCCTCGCCTCCGTCGCGTAGGCGCCCACCACTTGCCTGTCAAGTGTCAAGCAGCACGTACGACTTGTCAATTTTTGGCATGCTGCATGCGTCGATAGAGCTGTATTTTTCGGTGAAGGAAGAAAGAACAACAACACGGTCGACTTTCTGTGTGTGACAGTCGTTGAATTGTTTGTCTTTTTCATTCTTTTTCAGGAATGGTCAACGTCGAACATGTACTACTAGTACTCATTTCAAGTTTCAGTTTGACAAGTCCTTTCCTTTGTTGAAAAGAAAAAGGAAAAGATTGAGTTTGACAAATGAACAGGTCATCAAGTTGATTTGGTAGGAAGGGACGACCAAAGACACCACATGCAGAGAAAAATCAGAAAGCCGGCCGTAAAGTCATCAGCTGCACCGCAGCTCGAGAAAAACAAATTCAGAGACGGAGTGAGGATGCATGGTTACCTAAAAGACGGCGGGTTTGACGGCCACTGGTCGACGAAGCTCTCGAGCGGGTAGCAATGCAGGCGCAGGAAGTCTCGCCAGTTGCTCACCTTCTCGGTGCGCACGTTGAAGCTGGTGGACAGCCGGATCGCCTTCTTGGGGTCGTCGGAGTAGCACTTGAGCCGCTCCGACTCCGGCAGGTGGAAGAACTCCCGCGCCACGCGCAGCATCCCCTCCACGACGCCCGCCGGGATGCCGTGGTTCGTCACCTGTTCACGTCCAGTGTCAGTCTGGTTGTTTGTTCCATATATATCCGTTACCGGTGACACACATTCACCAGCAGCTGTGTTTGTACCATGAAGAAGCCGTCGGATTCGCAGGCCCTGCCGATGGCCTCCACGACATTACGGTGGTCCGGCCCGTTGAGCATCTTGAGGTCGATGAGCGGGATCCCGGCGCCGGACTCGTTGTCGACATTGGCGAGGTCAGGGCGGTCTCCGACAGGCCTGATGTGGCTCGATGGGACTTTCCCGATCTGCGCCACGAGATCGCTGAGGAGAGGCTTGGGAATGGCTGGGGCCATGGTTATGTATGTTTACCGTGAGCTAATTAAGCTCGCTTGCTCTTGTTGGGGCTGCTGGATGCCGATCTGGACGACGCTGTGCCCTTGTGCTAGCTGCTGGTAAGTTTTACTAGCTAGCAATGGTGATACAGCATGCTCCGGTTGCCGCTCTTTTTATAGGCGTTCCCGGTGGCACCACTATGCGATCGATTCTCCTTGCCAATATTATAGGAGTACTAGAATTGACTGGACGGCCGAACCACATTGGTTTGTCGGAGTCGTGATTGAGAGCCGCCGCGACCATTCGTTGTTGTACCACAGCCAGGTCCGAGTTGTGGCTTTCGCACTTTGCAAGCGAAAACGCCCGAGAGAACGCGTCAGATCGCCTTCATCCAGCTCAAAATGCCGCGTGGTTAATGTTGGCAGCCTCTAGACTCCTGGAGAAGGAGAACCCAAGGTCTGCCCAGTCGGCTGCCGACCTGGGATTTGTTGGTTGCCGCCGGCGCCGCCCGTGTGTTCTCCGTCTAGAGCACTCGCCGTCCCTACCCATGCCACCTGACAACAACCTGAGCCTCCATTCCGGACGCAACGAGTGACGACGATCGCCGTCGTGCCGTGAACGTCAGCGCGCAGTTCAGTAGCCTTTTAGCCGGGAGAGGATCAGTCCGACACGCATGCAGGGGCAGGGCAGCAGGCAGCGTATGTACGTCACCCCGACCCCGATGATGGTCCGTCACCCGCGCCACGTATCGCGCATTACGAAAACGATGGAAAAACAAGCTCCACCGAGTCATCGCCGTCCCGGAGCCTCGGCACCGACACGCGCTCTCCTCGGCGGTGCCCACCCCGCATGGCCGCATGTGCCGCAGCCGATTGCGGCCACTACCGGACGATGGCCAACAACCTTTTTCTTTTTTGTTCGATTCCATGATCGGCGCGCGCGAGAATCATATGGTTGTTGAGCCGAGCGCCGAGAAAAATATCGGCGCCCCCCACGCATCGCACACGTTGCTAGAGCCGCAAAACACAGGGCGGTAGGGGCCGGCCGGGGCGCGCGGCCCGCCCGTCGTTCCAGCGTTCAGGACCTCACGTACATCATCAGCGTGGGGGAGCCACGGACGGGACGATTCGGTCGGCCAGGCTTGCGGCTCGCCTCACGATCACGATTCCATATCGATCTCTCGATCGAGACCCAGGTCGGGGTCAAGGGCTAGGGCAGCCTAGCACCCCCTGTGCAAGGAGAGAAAGCGTCGTCTTGATTGGAGCTTGACTCGGCGAGAGGGCCCCCATCAAATCTGCCGACGTGCGATGGAGGTTGCTCTCGGCCGATCGGCGGACCCCATCGGAGCTGAGTGCTGGCATCTCCGTGAGGCTGAGAAGACGGGCCGGGGAGATCAATTGCTGATGATGTTGGTGATGCTGACCTGCTGGCGTCAGTTCAATGACGTCTGCTCCGTGACCTCATCCGTGACAATTTTTTTCCCTTCTACATGGAGGCTACTAGTAGCGGCTACCGGCTACGTGTGTGTGCAGGTACGATACCAATTCAGATTCCAGCACTGACTGGGGTGTCCAATGCGGCGGTTTTATACAAAGTACTACTAGTAGGACAAACGACGGGTGGTGGTGGCGTGGTGCCGTGTGCCGGCGTTGCAAAAAGAAGAAGCTTCCAATGGTTCCTCCGTCCCACCGGCTTGTTTTGTTTATCGATCGGCTGCGTTGCGCTGCTTTGCGGCGGCATTCCACTTCCACGTTCGACGTCCACGGTAGGCGCGCAGCAGCCGGCAGTGGAATCGTCAGCCGTTCCATTCCATCTCGTGACGATTCGGCTGACGGCCTCCGTGCTGCCACTGCCAGAAAAAAAAAAGTATTACTCGTAGGATTACGGTGGGTGGTTTAAAGAATCGCAATCCTAACAGAGGCCCCGTAGTGATGAACTCAACACTTTCCGTGTTCTCTCGGTTATCACTTCGGTTGGGTGCACGTATACGGGGGAAACGTATGGTCACACACGTCTTCAGTTTATAATGTAATCAACTTAGCTTTTCAAAAATAAAATAATAATCAACTTTGTTAAAAGGGCGTTGTGTGTTACGTCGTGATCACTAGTACTGCTGTGCTGTCGAGCGATGAGTACCAAATTTTTTCATCAATAATCAAGAATAACCCATTACTATGTTAATTGCGGCTGGAACCTTATTCCGTTGCTAAAACAATATTTATCATAACTGTGAGGTCAAAAATACAGCTGCACTTTCATGGCACTCTTAAAATGGATGTTCCTCTGATCTCAAAACTCAGCTAAATTGCTTTAAAGTTTTTAGAGCTCTAAAGTTTAGATGATGTAATCTAAATAGACCCTAAGGACATGCTTTGCCAAATTACTTTGATGTAACAATTCTTCATTCAAGCTTGCAAAGTTGCAATCTGCAAATATATATACTCCCTCAATTTCAGAATATAAAGCAGATTTAATTTTTAGACTCATCCTAATCTATAAAATTGGATTCTAATTCTTGATTTTGACTGTAATAAAAATATTTTCATATATAAATCCAGTGATATAAACATATACTCCCTTCAGTTTTGAAATAATTAATTGATGTTTTGGACAACGATATAATCTACAAAATGTAGTAGCTTTGACTGCTATTTTCTGTAAGGATATAAATAAACATCTTCAATTTGTGCTTTTATAAAAAAAATATTTCAAGACAAATTTATGCATATGAGCATCAAGTTTCTAAAATATTGCAATCTGAGCGCGTAGCTCGGCTGGTTGAGTTCCTTATGGTGGAACATGTCCATCCGGATTCAAGTCCCGGACTTGACACGGGTGTTCGTATTTTCCTGGATTTATTTATTATTCTAGAATTTAACGGGCGCTATGCTTTCGGTGGTAGGCAACATGCCCGTCGGCAGCGAGGCGCTTGTGGTGACTTCGTCAATCTCGAGATTTGCGGTCCATCTCAGTTCTTGAAGGTGCTCATAGGGGTAGGGTGTGCGTCTTTGCGTTCATAGGGGTGAGTGTGCGCTCGCGTATATGAGTGTCTTTATGTTTTTCGGTGGTAGGCGACATGCCCATCGGCAAATGAGGCATTTGTGGTGACTTCGTCAATCTCGAGATTTGCGGTCCATCTTAGTTTTTCGAAGGTGCATATAGGGGTAGGGTGTGCATACGTGCGTTCATAGGGGTGAATGTGCGCTCGTGTATATGAGTGTCTTGAGTGCATGAATCGGGTCTTCGCAAAAAATATTGGTTTAAACTTACAAATGCTTGACTCTTCAATATGTGCATGTCTTATAAAATAGTATATTCGCTACTCTCATTTATGCATGATTGACAAGAGAAGAAAAAAAACTTAAAATTACAAATTTGGAACAAACAATTAGTTAAGTGATATGTAAGTTTAAGTCATAATTAATTATGACATGTATCAATAGATTTGTACTTAGGACTTAGGAGTAAAGTGTCTATAAGATATGTACCTTTTTAGCAGCTGACAACATAAAGTAAGAGAAAGTAAAAGTTAAAATCTAATTTTTACGACTTTTCTTTATAAAAATAATAAAATAGACACCTAGATGGAGGGA
>JADLZL010002336.1:0-115023 GCA_015844335.1 Chrysopogon serrulatus | reverse complement strand
GTGTACAAGATGAACACAAGGATTTATCTTGGTTCGGGCGAGAGAAGGCCCTCGTCCGGTGAGGGGAGGAGTTCTTGTATTATCTTGCACCGGAAGTGCTCGTAGGTAGGATGTACAAGCGGTGAGAGGGGGGGGGGGCCCCCAAGTCTCGTGATGATTGAGGAGGATGCCGATACCGGGCTTGTGTGTCTATCATCTAAGGGTCTCTTGCCTTCCCCTTTTATAGCCGCAAAGGGAAGGCGGGGGCCTTACAAGAGGTGGTCATGCTCGTAGGCTGGATCACGTGCTTCCGTCCTCCCTTGGACCGAGGCTCGGCGTGGGCCGGCCCCCCGGACCGTGGCGAGGCGGTGCGGCGTCGCCTCCCTGCCCTGTTGCCGGGAATGACGGACGTCCCCGTTGGAGTCGGTGGAGTGCGTCGGAGGGCGCCCGAGCCCTGTGAGCTTTGACCCGCATGGAGGCCGAGGCTCGGGCCCTCGGGCTTGTCGTCGTGCGGAGGTGGTTGGAACAGTAAGTGGCCACCTCGCCCGGCCTGGTGGTCGCCCATCCCGGGCTCGAGAGCTCACATGGTGACCGTTGGTTGAGGCGGAGGGTGTCCAGTCCACTCCAGCGGGGGTGGCGCCCGCTGCCGTGGCTCCAGCGTGTTGGATGGCGCCCGGGGGTTCGGCGATGGGACTGGCGGAGGGGTTAAGCGACCGCGTGCCCTCGTGGCGGCGTGGCCTCCCTTGTGGAGGCTGCGTAAGCATGATTGCCGTCGTGGGTCGTGGCGGGCGTGCCCATCCTGCCCGAACACGGAGGCGCTCACGACCGGGCGATGGTGGATATCGTCAAGTCGGTGAAATGCGGCCTTTGACTCAGGCGGCAGCGTCCCGTCCGAGGCACTGTTGTGAGGGGCTCGGGCGGGGCCAGGCTGGCGGCTTCGTCAGGGCCTGGCTGGGGGGCTCGGGCGAGGCGGAGAAATCGGCGCTTCCCAGAGCCCTCGGTGAGGTAGGCTCGGGCGGGTCGCGGGCCGTGCGTCCGCTCCGGCCTTTGTGGCTTAGGTAGTGGAAGTGGGAGGCTGCTGGGGCCGAAGTTCTGCGTTTGTTGGGCTTTCCTTAAGGGGCCCTTATTTTTTGGTCCCCAGCAGTAGCCCCAGAGCCTCTGTAGGAGTGGGAGCACTCGTTCGGAGGCTGAGGTCGTCTTCCTTGATTGCCATCGATACTTTCCGCGAGGGTGCGGCGCACCTTTCGGCGGAGTGTAACCCGAGGCTTCGGAGGAGTTTGGGGACTCCTTCGAGAGGCTTGCATTTAGCTTGCACGACGTGGCTTTGAGGCTTGTCTCGAGGCCGTGCTATTCGGTGGGGGGCGAAGCGCTCCGCCCGGAGTGTAACCAGGGCCTCGGGCGGTGAGGGCACTCGTCCAGAGGGCTTGTGCGTCTTTTGGTGGACAGACAGCCCGTGTTGCCGAGCCCCCCCCGTCGGCTCGTCCCGGGGGGTTAATTTGGGTTTTTAGGTGTTTTTCAAATTGGTTTGCTCGTTGGGGGAAGCCCCCCGGAGCCTCGTAGCGAGGGGAACCCAAGTGGGACTCGACCGCCCGGTTTCTTCTGGCGCCTCGGCTTCCCTTCCGGAGGGAGGAGGGGTGGACTTCGTCGTGCTATCGTCGGCGAGTGTCGAACACGACTAGATCCGGTGGTGATAGCGGGAGAATCCAAGTGAACCGCCCATGCCCCATTCGCTAGGGGTTGGGTTGGGCCGGGGGCGCGGTTCATAAGAGCCCGCGGTATGCTCGAGGGGCTCGGGTCCGTCCGCCGGGTCCCGAGGGCTCGGTGCTCTCCCACGCGGGATCCCCCCTACTCTGGCTGCCGTGTTGGCCTCGGATGCTGCAAGGACGGCCCCCGCTCACGCGGGGCCAGGCTGTGTATGAGGCCGTCCGAGCTGCCCCTGACTCTGTCGCCCCGGGGTGGCTGTCGAACCCTTAGATGGGCCAGCCTGCGAACCCCACAGGCCTTAAGTGGGCCGTCGCCACAGCTCCTTCGTGGGGAAGGAACCCACTTTTGCCTTAACGTGGGGGCGCGGGCGCGTCTTTTTCAGTGGCTGGCCCAGCGGGATGCGGAGCGCCCCAGAAAGCGTGCTGGCGAGCCCCACTTTCCCCGTCGTGGCGGTTGCCGTGTCGCCGCGCGCCCCTTGTCCCACGGAGATGTGATGTGCGGCTGCGCCTTCCTTCTGTGGCCACGGCGATGCGAGGGCCGGGTTCCGTGGCCGGATCGCTTTGTGGGGTGTGGCGTGCAACGTGTGTCTTTGGCGTCTTTGAGTCCGTGTGGGCTGCGGCCGCTCGTGCGCCCGGCGCCTTGCGGCAGCGATGTGTGTAATCAAGTGGGCGCATCGTGGGTTGATACGTGCAATGCAAAAGAAGGGCGCGTCGGGTATAAATACCCGTGCGGCGGCGTGTTGCCCTTTCCTTTGCATCTGCGCCGCTACTCTTTGCCTCTGCCTTCCCGCCCCGCCCGAGCAATCTCTTGAGCTGCCCGGAGAGGGAAAGGAAGAGGGACTTCTCGTGCCGCCCTCCTTGCTCGATTCCGCCCTCGCGATGGCACCCAAGGCCGATGTTGTTGGCGTGGCGGGCCCAGGAGTCTGCTCCGTGGCGGTGACGGAGGCGGAGGTGGCGTTAGTGGAAAGGGCTCTGGCGCTTCGGAGCGACTTCCGACGGAGTGGATCGTGCCGTCG
Source organism: Chrysopogon serrulatus (assembly GCA_015844335.1). Taxonomy (NCBI): domain Eukaryota; kingdom Viridiplantae; phylum Streptophyta; class Magnoliopsida; order Poales; family Poaceae; genus Chrysopogon; species Chrysopogon serrulatus. The sequence goes on along the minus strand of JADLZL010002336.1, from coordinate 112,325 downwards.
CCCGGATGATCGGTACCGCGCCCTCCGCCGGGGGTGCGTCGTGAGCTTCACGTCGTTCCATGGCCGCGGGCTCGGGATACCCGTGGGGCGTTTCTGCGAGGCGCTCACGGAGCACTACGGCTGGAGCTCCACAACCTCGCCCCCAAGCGCATCTCCCACGCCCGTCTTCGTGGCTTTGTGCGAGGGCTACCTCGGCGTCGCCCATGCAAGGACACAATGGCTCTACTTCTTCGAGGCCACCTTGTTCTGAAATCTCCGCCCCGGCGGAGAAAGAGAAGGGAAGGAGCAGAGGAGAGAGGGGAAGAGGTTGGCCGTCGGGCGGTAGGCGCACGCTGCAGCCTGCGATCCAAGCACCGCGGGGACTATATCCGGCGAGGCTCGCCCGGCTCGAACCGTGGTTGGCACAACAAGTGGTTCTACCTTACAACGTTGGTGGCCACTGCTTTGCCTACACCGGAAGGTGTTCGACTCCGAGCATGCCGTCGTGGCGGAAGAGTTGATCCCGAGAGGAGTGACCCATTGCGGAAGGTGTTTGCATCACTGGCGGCGCGACCAAGGAGAGGAGCAGGCCGCCTCGGCGGTGATCGCCGGTTTCCACAAGCGGCGTATTGCCGCTCATGCATCGGCTGTGCAGTATGACATGCGGCCTAAGCAACCCCTGGGAGGACCGGATGGCGACCCGGGGGACCTAGGGTTCGCCGAGGTCATGGCCGGGGACCAGCGGGCGGCATCGGTGGAAGCGATCCTGAGTTACTCCCAGGATCCGTGCGGCGGATAAAGGACTACATCGATCTGGTAAGACCCGTCTCCCCCGCCGTTGTGCATTCCGCCCTCTTCTTCCTCTTCCCCATCTTGACCCGGTCGTCGCGTTTGCGGGGGCTCGCGGAGAGAGGCGAGGCCGTCGAAGCCCCCGATCAGCTGCGGAGAAGGCCGCCAACACGCGAGCACGCGGAGGCGGAGAAGAAGAAGGAAGGAGGCGCCCACCCCGGCGCAACGCCCGCAAGCGAAAGGAGGAAGGAAGACTGTCTCGGCTGCTGCGGCGTCGGGAGGCGGGAGGGCCTCCCTCTAGCGCGGAGACGAGTCGGACACCACCGAGCACGGCGATAATGACGCGATGGTGGGGAGGGTGGGACGAGGACAGGGCAGCGGCTACAGGGTTGGATCCTCCGGAGGTGGCGTCGCCTTGCGCCCGGGCGGTTGGTAGTTCGTCGCCGGCGCCGCCGTCAGGGATGCGGCCCGGGAAAACTCGTCTCCAGTTGCGGACTTGAGGCAATGCCTCAGCCTGGGGCGTCTCCCGGGGTCGTGGCGTCACGGGGGAAGGAGGTCGCCGAGCCCTCCCCTGCGAAGGCCGTCCCCCGCGGCCCGCGTCGGGGCGGAGGCGGGTCGGAGGCCACGGCGGGACGTCTCTGGCCGTCGTGCGGTCGTCGGCGCCCGACATTTCATGCGTCGAGGCGGGTCCCCCGTCTGGGCTAAGATCAAAGTGCGCGGGTGAGTGGTGTCCACACCTTGCCGTCGATCTCGGGTCGCTCTTTCCGTCCGCTAACTTCGCCTTGTCCCCATTCGCGGCAGGCGCCTGCGGCGCGGTGGGCCGGCCCCCCCGGAAGCTCGGAAAAGGCTAGGGGGAAATTCGGAGCGCGGATCTCGGTTCCCGCCGTCGAGCCGGCGATTGGGAGGCGAGAGAGAGGGCCGAGGCCGCCGTCCGCGGTGATCCTCGTGGCCGGCAGGCGAGGAGCGGCGCGGGCGTCACTTCGAGGGGCCGGGGCGTGCCGCGGCGCCCACAGTCGAGGCCGAGCTCAGCCGGGTGCCGCGGGGCCGGCGGGAGGTGTGCGAGGAGGGCGACGTGGTGATCCTGGCCGTGTCGGCACGGGCGGACTCGGTGTCGCCCGAGGTAGCGGTGGAAAAGCCCGCGGTGGTTGCTACCGCCGGCGCGGCCGCTGGACCGAGGCGAGGCCGGCCTCAGCCCTTCACCAGCACCGTGGCTACCGGGGCGGAGTGCGACCTCGGCGGAGGAGGAGCCGAGGAGGCGCGGAGGAGGTGACCCGGGCGCCCCGTGGGTGCAGGCGGCCTCGGCTGGAGCGCCCGGTGAGCAATCCGGGGACCCCACCGGTGTTGAGAGCCGGCCCGCCTTTGGGGCCCCGGGAGAGCGGGGGCCTTTGCGCCTGCAGCGGCGCCAAGGAGGAGGATGCGGGTGAGCGTGAGCGGGCTGGTCGTCGCTGCGGGAAGGCCGCCGGACCATCGTGTCAGGTTGTGCCGGGAGCTCCCCCTTGCTTCGGGTGAGTGGGCTTTAGGGCCTTTCTCCCTCAAAGGAGTGTCTTCCAGTGGGCTGACTGGGTGGAGAGCGTGTGTTGGTGGATTTGGCGCCGGGCGTCGGCGGGAAGTCGGAGGTTCTCAGCGTCGGCCGGCCTTCCGCGACCCCGGTACCTTCAGCAAAGGGCCTGGTCGCCCGCCTAACGACGGCGGCGTCGGAGAAGGACTCGAGCTCGAGAAACTCCGCCTTCTCGTCTCCCAGCTGCGAGACCGAGGCGGCGGCGGCCCCATGAGGATACCACCCTTGCTAGGGATGTCGCGGCGGCCACGCCCGAGGCATTGACCAGCTCCGGGAGAAGGAGGCGATGGTCGCCGAGGCCTCGGCTCGGCCCGGACTCCATCAAGTCCCTCATCGGCCAGGCCGGGAGGCCTCGGAGGCCGGCGCGCCGTCTGGCGAGGAGTACTCAAGGCGAAGGGCGAGCCCTTGCGGGGATCGGCGAAAACGAGACCCTCCCGTGACCCAGCTAAGGAGTAAGAGCTGCGGCCCAGTCTTCATGCTGTGGTACACCTCTTTGAGGGCCTAACTCTCGGGTTTTTGCAGATCTGGCGGGGTGACAGAGCTGGAGGGAGCCTCTCCGCGCAAAGCCGCCTATAACTTGGCGCGGGGCGAGCTTGAGACCCTGACGCGGGAGGCCACCGACCGTCTGCGCGGTGGAGGCTGAAGAAGGCGGTGGCGACAACTTGATGTCGCGGTGGCGGCGGTGCCGCGGCGGGTGGAAGGCGCGTCTTGCTGGAGGCCCTCCGAGTCGGCGTGTCGCACTGCCTTCCTGACCATGTCCCACTACCGGCTCGACCTCCCTCGGATCGCCGAGGGACTCGTCGTGGCGAAGAGGAGGAGATGGGGCACGAGACCGATGTCTTGGCCCAACTCGTCGAGGAGGCCGAGAGGAGCGGGGCTCCCCCCGCACTGGTAGCTACTTTTGCGCCCGCCGTCGTCTCCACTCCTCCGGAGGAAGCCAGCGACGGCGAGGCTGCGGTCGCCCGGTCGTGTCTGCCGGGTTGCGGACGCGCCAGTCTTTGGAGGCCCCCAGGTCGTGGATGTTGCTTTGCCCAAGGCGTTGGTGGCCGGATGCCCCTCGGTAGATCCTGCGCGGTGGGGCCAAGTGCCCATGTAAATAAAAGTTTATGTTGATTTTGTTTTTATGAGGCACTTTGTGAATCGGCCCGTTGAGGCTTTATGTTTTTGTCTTGGCTTTTTCGTTATCCCTCGCCTTTCCTTCCGTTTGTATTCGCTACTTGGTTCTTGCGAGGATGCTTTGCAGCCGGGGGTCGCTCTTTTTACCGGGGGGGGGGCGCGAGTAGATGCCTCGGCCCGTTGCCCTTCCATAGTCGGCGACCTCCTCGCGGCACTTAAGTCGTTCTTTTTTTTGGTGAGGGTGGCGAGTGGAGGCACCGTGGCGCTCGGGCGTAGGTGACCTCGCTGACTCGGCCGTCCTTGGCCTCGGGATGACCTTTGGTCGTGCCTTTTCCTAAGTATCACGAACCCGGGATCGTAAAGTCTACGAAAGGTAGCCGGGGAAAACGAAAAAAAAGATTTCGAGAAAGATTTTTTTTTGAGGGGTGCTTTCTAGGAGGGTGTTCCCCCCTTTCTAGCCCCCCGAGGGAGGCTTGGTTTTTGGTGAGGCAAAAGCAAGTCTCATTGAGTCCTTGCGGGGACGAGTCTTTGTGACTTGGAAAAACGCCCAAGGACTTAGCTTTATTTAGCCAATGATACAAAGCGTATGTACAATGCTTGGAATTTCTAGGGGTAAAAGCGGCGTAGGCGTTGAATGTTCCAAGCGTTGTTGAGGATCTCGCCATCCTCGTTGGCGAGCTTGTATGTGCCCGGCTTGAGGACTTCAAATGGCGATGAAGGGCCCCTCCCGGGCGGCGTGAGCTTGTGGCGTCCTTTGTTGTCTTGGCGGAGGCGGAGCACCGAATCACCTTCCACGAGGTCTCGGGTCCGGACTCGTCGGTCGTGGTAGCGTCGGAGGGATGGCGGTATCTCGGCCGAGTGTAGGAGGGCAGCATCCCCGGCTTCCTCAAGCATGTCCAGCGAGTCCTCCCGAGTCACTTGGTTGCGGGCCTCGTCGTAGGCCTTTAGCCTCGGCGATCCGAATTCTAAGTCGGTAGGCAAGATGGCTTCAGGCGCCGTACACCGGGAAGAAGGGGCGTGAAACCCCGTCGCTCTGGCTGGTCGTCGTCCCGAGGCTCCGGAGGACCGAGGGAGTTCCTCGAGCCATCTTTTGCCGAACTTGTCGAGCTTGTTGAAGATCCGAGGCTTGAGCCCTTGTAGTATCATCCCGTTGGCCCGCTCTACACTGCCCGTTCGTGCAGGGGGTGCGCGGCCCGAGGACCGGGCGACGCGTATCTGGTGCTTATCGCGGAAGTTTGAACCGCCCCGTGTGAACTGGGTGCCGTGGTCGGTGATGATTGAGTTCGGGACTCCAAAGCGGTGGATGATATCGGTGAAGAAAAGCACCGCTGCTCGGACCGAATGTTGGTGACGGGGCGCTTGATCCACTTGGAGAATTTGTCGATGGCGGCGAGCAGATGGGTGAAGCCCCCCGGCGCCTTCTTGAGGGGTCCTACGGATCCAAGCCCCACACGGCGAAAGGCCACGTGATCGGGATGGTGCAGGCGCTGGCCGGCGAGTGCGTCGGCGGCGTATCTCGGCATCCTTCGCAGTGCGTACTACCTCGATGGCGTCGGCGATTGCGGTCGGCCGGTAGAACCCTTGTCGGAAAGCGTTGCCCGGCGAGGGAGGCGGGGCGGCGTGGTGGCCCGCCCAGACACTGCGTGGATCTTGTGGGCTAGGGGCGAGGCCCTCCTCGGCCGTGATGCATCGCTGCGGGACTCCCGAGGGGCTTCGCTTGTAGAGCTCGTCCCGATGACGACGAAAGACTTCGCCCTTCTTGCGGTGCGCTGGCTTGGTTGATGTCCTCGGGGAGGACTCCCCCGGATGATCCGGTCGAGGAGTGGCTTTCTCCGATCCGGTTTGGGGTCGACCTCTGGATTCCCTCCGTCGATCTCCATGACCTCGGCATTTGATGCCGAGGATACCTCGGAAGTTGAGGGGCCTTGGGCGGGCCTCCGGCCCCCGACGGGGGGGTCGGAACGATCCTCACGAGTCCTCCTCTTGCCCCCGATTGTGACGGAAGGAGCTGCGAGGTCTTTGGTGAAGGCGTCGGGGGAACAGGGGCTCTTCCGGCGATCTTGGCAAGTTCGTCGGCGGCTTCGTTGTGCCTCCGGGACGGCGTGGTTGAGCTCGAGACCGTCGAACTTGTCCTCCGAGTGGTGCGCACCGCCTTGCGATGCGCATCCATCTTGGGGTCGTGGCAGCTTGAGTCCTTCATGACTTGGTCGATGACGAGCTGCGAGTCCCCTGACGACGTCGAGGCGTTTGGCGCCAAGTTCGACGGCGATCTTTAACCCGTTGAGCAGGCCTTCGTGCTACGCCATATTGTTCGATCTTTGGGAAGTGGAGGCGGATTACGTACCGCATGTGCACCCGGGGGAAAAACGAAGAGGAGGCCGGCGCCGGCTCCGGTCTTCATTAGGGACCCGTCGAAGTACATCGTCCGGCATTCCGCCTGAAGGCTGGAGGCGGAGGTAGGCTGGTGTCGATCCACTCCGCGAGGAAGTCGGCCAAGACTTGAGATTTGATGGCCTTCCTCGGTGCGTAGGAGAGAGTTTCTCCCATGAGCTCGACGGACCACTTGGCAACCCGCCCGAGACCTCCCGATTACGGAGGATCTCTCCTAACGGGAAGGAGGAGACCACCGTTACGGGGTGGGCGTCGAGTAGTGCTTGCGAGCTTGCGCCGTCGGGACCACCGCGTAGAGCGGCTTGGATCTGCGGGTAGCGGATCTTGGTCTCGGACAGCACTTCACTTGATGAAGTAAGCGGCCTTTGGACCGGCGGTGTGGCCCTCCTCACGCCTTTCGGCGGCGATGGCCGCGGCCCGACCACACAGGTGGTTGCGGCGACGTACAAGGAGGGTTCACCCCCGGCGGGCGGGACGAGATCGGGGGGCAGGTGAGGGCAGTCTTGAGCTTGTTGAGGGCCTCTTGTGCCTCGGTGGTCCCGGGGCGCGCTCGGACTTTCTCGGGAGGCGTCTGAGGCGGACCCTTCTCGCCGAGTCGTGAGATGGGCGGGCGAGGGCCGCTAGGCAGCCCCATGACTTCGGCATGCGCCCTTCAGGTCCTTGATTGCCCCCATGCTCGTTACATGATCACCTTCTCGGGTTGGGCTCGATGCCTCGTTTGGAGACGATGAACCCGGAGGCATGCCTCGCGGAACCCCGAAGACGCACTTCTCGGGGTTGAGCTTGGCGCTTTTGGCCTTAAGACACCGGAAAGCGATCTTGAGGTCGAGAGATGAGGTCGTCGACCCTTTTTAGTCTTGACCACGATGTCGTCGGCGTAGGCCTCTACGGTTTCGCCCGATGTGGTCGCCCAAAACGCCCGGCATGCATCGTTGGTATGTGGCCCCTGCGTTCCTAAGCCCGAAGGGCATCGTCTTATAACAGTACATGCCGAGCGGGGTGATGAAGGACGTCGCGAGCTGGTCGGACTCCTTCATCTTTATTTGGTGGTAGCCGGAATAAGCATCAAGGAAGGATAAAAGCTCGCACCACGAGGTGGAGTCGACTATCGATCGATCACGTGGTAAGGGAAAAGGGACTTTCGGACATGCTTTATTTAAGCTAGTATAATCTACACACATCCTCCATTTGCCATTCTTCTTCCTAACCAATGCGAGTTGGATAACCACTCGAGGGTGGAACACCTCCTTGATGAACCCGCCGCCAAAAGCTTGTTCACCTCCTCGCCGATGGCCTGCGCTTCTCCTCGTCGAATCGGCGCGATCGCCGCTTCACCGTGCGGACCCGGCCGGATATCAAGGGAGTGCTCGGCGACATCCCTCGGAATGCCTGGCATGTCCGAGGGACTCCACGCAAAGATGTCGATGTTTGCGCGGAGAAAGTCGACAAGCACGGCCTCCTATTTAGGGTCGAGGGAGTCACGGATCTTCACCGTCTTGCTTGGGACGAGGTGGAGGGGTCGGCGGGACCTCCCTTACCCCATCGGACGGCTCGAAGGTGCCGGGCGTGGCGCTTGGAGTCGAGAGCCTCGGAGGCGGCCATGGCCTCGGCATGCTCGATGGCCTCCACGTCACGATTGAGCAGCGTGCTCGTAGGAGGAGCCAATGGTGATGACGCCGTTGGGGCTGGCATTTTGAGGAGAAGGTACGTATAGTTCGGGACCGCCATGAATTTCGCGTGCGCGGGACGTCCAGTATGCCGTGGTAGGTTCCTCGGAAGTCAACCACGTCGAAGGTGATGACCTCCTTGCGGTAGTTTGATTGTTCGAAGACGACGGGGAGGTCAATCTGCCCAAGGGGCCGGGCTCGCTTGCCCGGCACAATGCCCCGGAAGGAGAGATGGAGGGCCGGAGGTGCGGGCGCTCCACCCCCAAGAGGCGAGGGTGTCGGAGTAGAGGATGTTGAGGGGGCGCCGCCATCCATCGGCACCTTAGTGAGCCGAGCGTTGCCGATGGCGGGATCCACCACGAGTGGGTATCTCCCGGGGTTCGATGCGTAGGCGGGTGGTCGTCGGGGCCATAGGTGATGGCCTCGGCCGACCATGGTAAGTATCTTGCGGCGTGGCGGGCGCACCGAAAAACTCTCGGCGCTTCGCGCTTGATCTGTCGTGGCGAAAGGTTTGCCGGGAGGCCCCGATGATCATGAAGACATCGTGAATCTTCGGGAACCCGTCATCCTTCTCTTCTTCCTCCTTCTCCTTCTTCTTTTTTGTCCTCGGGCGGGGGAGCTTTTGGTAGAATCGGCAGGCCAAGTCACACTCCCCCATGGTGTGCTTGACGGGGAACTTGTGGAAGGGGCAAGGCTTCTTGAGCATGTCGTCGAGCGCCCGGGCCCCAGGGGGCCTCGGGGGTGCCTTGCGGTCGGCCGGCCCGACGAGGTCATCCTCGGAGTCTTCCTCCTTTTGCCTTGCTTCCCCCTCCGCTTGCCCCTCTTGTTCTTCTTACAGTTGCGGTTACATTTTGCACCCACCGCTTCCTCATTCTTCCGCTTATCCTTGTCGTTGGCGCCGCGAAAGATGGCCCCTACTGCCTCCTCACCGGAGGCGAAATTCGTGGCCACCTCAAACGGCTCGTTGGCGGTGGAGGGCATCTTTCGTCCCGGTTCGTGGACCAGCTCCTTTGCCGGTCGTCCGTCGAACGCTGGGCCGATGATGGCGGTGTCGGCCACGTTGGGCAGCTCGGTGCACTTCTTGGAGAGAAGCGGCCCGGATGAAGTCGCGGCGGCTCGTCGGGCTTCTGGCGGCAGCTACGGAGATCCCAGGAGTTCCAGGCGCACATACGTGCCACTGGAAGTTCCCCAAAACCTTGACTAGATCGGTCCGGTCAAAGATCGTGCGGGCGGGGAAGGTGCTCCAGCCGAGGCCCGGCGTCGCGCCAGTGAAGGGGAAGGTTGCGGATGATGATCCACATCGTCGTCCGCCCGCCCTAGGCCCGGCGGCCGAGGCGGTAATCGTTGAAACCAAACCCTGTCTTCGTTTTCGCCCGAGTATTTGGTGAGGTTGGCGGGTTTAGGCGGAACCGGAAGAAGGAAGTGTCTTGGCGGGATCTCTCATTTGAAGGCTCGGGGGCCACAGGGGAATCGCGTCGTCGCGATCCTCGTCACTTATCCGCGCCTGCCGCCTCTTAAGTGGCTGGCGGTCGCGTTCGTCCAGCGCTCTTGCCTCTCTCACGGCGTTGCGTGCGTCGCCCCGTCGTTGAGGTCGCCCGCGGTTGTCTGAATGCGTTCGCGAGCCGGCCTTCGCGAGGGTTCTGTGGACGGAGGCCCGCGCTCCTCGGGGAATGCCCGCGGGTTCCTCGTCCCTTGCGGCCTTGGCGCGAGGCGAGCTCTCGGCTGTTGGGCTGCGGCGGTCTCGATGAGGTCTCATGGCTCGTTGCGGACGCAGCGCCCCTCAAAGGTGGAGGGCTCCGGCATTGTCGGAGTAGAAGAGCCGCGCGGCAGCGTTTTGGCTTGCACGCAGGAAGGCGGGAGGATGCTCGCCCCCCCTCGTCGTTGACTATCCTCTCTTGGGCGTTACAGGCGTCTTTGCCCGCATGGTTGGCTTGGAGGCGGTGGCCTTGCTTCGGCGCGCGTCTATCTTTTAGTAGGCGAAGGCGGTCGTGGTCAAGCTTGGCCCCGAGGTCGCGGATGCGCTCGGCGGTGGGTCGTGTGGCTCTGAGGCGTGGGCTGCTGGATCCTCCGCCCTCGGGGTGGCCACGTGTGGCGGGGGTCCGCTCCCCCGTGGTCGAGGCTCCCGGATCCACCGGGGTGGCGCCCGCCCGGGCGGGTGTAAATAAGGCGTGCCTAGGGTCACGATCCTGATCCCCATCGTCATTTGTCGCGTCGGCGCCGAGATCCACGAACCTCCGCGTGGAAGCACTTTCGCGCGTCGGGTCGTACATGTCGTCCGGGGGAGTCGGAGTCGGGGTAACCGAAGGCGAAGGCGTGCTCGGGGATGAACCCCCCGGGTTTCGTGTACTCGAGGTGGCGCCCGGATCGGGTGGGTGTAAGCGCGTCTTGGGAGTGGCGTCGCCTGCTCCTCTGCTGATCAGGTACTCCTCGTAGGCATGGGCGGATCCGTCGGGAATGTTTGCGTCGGGGTGCTCAGGTGGCGCCGCCCGACGGCGGGGACGCCTCCTGCGGGCTCCCATGGTGGTGGAGACCAACGCTGTGTACGCGTGGCGGCGTTGGCCATGCCAAATGGGCTGGCGTGGTGGCGGCGGCGGCCGGCGTCCCCTACGGCGGGTGTCGCCCAGCCACGGCCCGAAAGATCTTCGTGAAGACCGCCAGCGCCGTGGTGCGTCCGTCGAGCCTTGGCGGGAGCGAGCACCGTGGTGCCTCCTGCGCCGGACCGGTGTCGAGTCCGCCGGGGGCTCGTCGGACGGCCCCTGAACCCCAGTCGGGAGGAGTTCCATGTCGTACTGGACCCCAGTCGACACGAACTCAAGCTCACCGAACCGGATCAGGGTCCCCGGCTCCAGCGGCTGGAGTGGAGAGGAGTTGGGGGTGAGAAGTCGCCCCGAAGCGTCGTCACGTCTGCTGGCCATCCGGAGGTTTGGCGGGAAAAGAGGCGAAACACGCACAGAGCCCCTACCTGGCGCGCCAACTGTCGGTGCTAGAACTGGCGGCCCTAGCACCAACGAGTGAATTTGTGGTGCGTGTTCCCAACCCCGGATGGTGTACAAGATGAACACAAGGATTTATACTGGTTCGGGCAAGAGAAGGCCCTACGTCCAGTGAGGGGGAGGAGTTCTTGTATTATCTTGCACCGAAGTGCTCGTAGGTAGGATGTACAAGCGGTGAGAGGGGGACAGGGCCCCAAGTCTCGTGATGATTGAGGAGGATGCCGATACCGGGCTTGTGTGTCTATCATCTAAGGGTCTCTGCCTTCCCCTTTTATAGCCGCAAAGGGAAGGCAGGGCCTTACAAGAGGTGGTCATGCTCGTAGGCGGATCACGTGCTTCCGTCCTCCCTTGGACGAGGCTCGGCGTGGGCCGGGGGTCCCCGGACCGTGGCGAAGGCGGTGCGGCGTCGCCTCCCTTGTTGCCGGAATGACGGACGTCCCTGTTGGAGTCGGTGGAGTGCGTCGGAGGGGGCGCCCGAGCCTGTAGCTTTGACCCGCATGGAGGCCGAGGCTCGGGCGGCCTCGGGCTTGTCGTCGTGCGGAGAGTGGTTGGAACAGGCCGTGACCGGTCGCCCGGCACGGTGGTCGCCCATCCCGGGGCTCGAGCTCACATGGTGGACTGTTGGTTGGCGGAGGGGTGTCCAGTCCACTCCCTGCAAGGGGGGTGACGCCGGCTGCCGTGGCCTTGGCGTGTTGGATGGCGCCCGGGGTTCAGGCGATGGGACAAGGGGTTAGGCAGCACGGACAAGGCCCCTCCGTGGCGGGCGTGGCCTCCACTTGTGGAGACCGCGTAAGCATGATTGCCGTCGTGGGTCGTGACGGGGCGATGCCCATCCCTGCCCTGTAACACGGAGCGCTCCCGACACGGGCGATGGTGGATATGCGTCAAGTCGGTGGTACGGCCTTTGACTCTGGGCGGCGCGTCCCCGCCCGAGGCCCGGGTTGACGGGGCTCGGGCGGGGCCGGAAGGCGGGCGGCTCGTCAGGAGGCCCCCCGCCCGGGGGCTCGGGCGGGGGCGGGCGCCGCCCAGAGCCCTCGGTGAGGTAGGCTCGGGCGGGTCGCGGGCGTCGTGCGTCCGCTCCAAAGACGTGGCTTAGGTAGTGGAAGTGGGAGGCTGCCGGGCCGAAGTTCTGCGTTTGTTGGGCTTTCCTTAAGGGGCCCTTATTTTGGTCCCCGACAAATAGCATCTGTATTTACTCTCTCGCATTATGAAAAAAAAAAAAGCCTAAGCCCCATAAGAATAAATATTCTCTGTGGAGGCATAAAAATATAATATTCATATATTTAATTTTGGCATAATTAATCTAGAAAATCCTAAAAAACGAGAATCCCTGCTAGAACTGTCAATTCAAATCAACTCAAAGAATAATCAATCACTTATTGGCTGACCGCTAACCCATTATTAAATTCGAGCCTCGAGTTTTGGTTTTCTTGTTGGAGTATAATTATGCAGGGAATAATATTATGATAAGGAGAGAGTCTATCGAGTGGCACCCACGAGAACCGGCTTCTGGTTAGCTCACTCTAAAGACCATCAACACCGAGTATTGCAAACATCTAGCTTGGGGGAGGAGCATCCCCTAGTTATCAGGTAACTATACCTAAGCGATTATCGAGTCTATTTTATATAGTCATAAAATACCAAAAATATGTGAGCACATGAAGGTTCACAATAGTATCATAAGAAAATATAAAAATACCAAAAATATATGGGCACATAAAGGTCCATGTCTTTAGAGTCATGTGAGTCCAATAGAAATAAAAAGATATTTATCTATATATTAAGGTGTGATCATAGAGTGTGTCTAGTTAATAAGAGTCAAATAAAAACTAGAGAATATTAAAATTTTATTTTGGAGATGATGAATAGTTGCTCTACTGTAATTCCTTTCAAGTGCCTAGTTTTTAACCATGAATTCTCCTGAGTTTTAGACATGACTACTTCGATATAAGAATTTACTCTGAACCTAAAATTTGTGGAGGCATATACTTGAGCTAAAGTCTAGGTAATTTATTGATATGATACATAAAGGTCTAAGCTGCTATTTATCTTATTCCTATCATTATTAAGTTCTGGAGATTTATTTTAAAAACTCAAAACCTTACATGATGAGCTCTTGTATGATAAAGTTTAAATTCCTACCAAAGCCATATATGATACATTTAGAATTAGGAAAACCTTTGCACATTCATGCTGATTGCTTTACATTGAGTTTAGTCAACCTTTGGAATATACCTTATGAGAGTCTTGTCATGCTTTTTAAAATCAAGATCACTCACGCACTCCACCCACATATGCATTACTCCTACTCTAGGATATAAAGCGCTAGATCATTTCCACTTTCATCTAGATCCACCTTAAAAATGTTTTTCTCATTAATTTGGGAGTAAAACACCCAAAAATATACCCTATAGGACAGCCCCCATTTAATTGCTCTAAATTCTTATTATTATCTCTCCAATTATTATTTGTATTCAAAGGATGCATGTGGCTATGCAAAAGTATTAAAAAAGGGAGTAAAAGATGGATAAGTGTCCCAGCAATTAAAACAATGGGTACACAGTGCCCGCCTCCTAGATAAAAAAAAAGAAAAAAAAAGAGAGAATAAAGATAGCCCATGTTTTTTCCGCGAAAAGTTTTAAGTTTTAAAGGAGGGAGTTATTTTCAAAGAGCAAAAGTAGAATTAGGATTAGCCACTAAATACCATATATATACACCTATCCATCATATCCCATACACATGCACATCTTGATTTGATTGAATGCCTCGATTCTCTATGGATCCATTGTTTGACTTTACAATATATGAATTGCAAGTATGTTCATCCTTGTTATTGCCACCCCTATGAGCTCCACTATAAATACTTAGTTGTAGGAAGACATGACCTTATTAATGCCTCAGTGAGATCCATAAATACTATATAATAAGAGACTTGAGGGTGTCATACAATTAAGCTCTGAGTTTTATTTCAAAAACTTACAAAACTCTGGAATATTGGTACTGTGAAGAATTTGAGACATAGTGCTTGACTTGATTGTTCTACCTTCCGATTGCTCAAGACTTATGCAAAAGCGGTAAAGCTCCATGATTAAAGGTAAAATGGGTAAGTTTGGAAGTTAGAGCAGTTTTGTCTAAAACCGAAGGAAAATTTATGTTTAAAAGCAAGTGTTCTTAAAAAGAAATAAAAGTATTGTAGCAACTCCCCATCCAAGTTTATTAATAACTAGATCTAGATTGTCTGCCAAGGGACTGGCAAAAGGTAAGCTTGGGGGTTATTGTTGACACTCCTTAGCGTCAACTTTTACTAAGGCTTTTTACCTGAAGGAAAACAAGAAAACACACTAGTCTAGGGCTTTATCTGACAAATTCCACGAGTTTTGCATATTCTGTATTTTCTAGGGTGATTTTCAGAAAAGCTAAAAAAGAGGGATTCTAGTGCATAATTATCACGAAATTGATCCACGTCGGAACTACATCATCATCGGACTCAGGAAGGGTCTAGAAGACACCCGAAGCAGCGGGGCCCGCAGAGGAGCCCAGGTGGGGCCGGCCGGCCCCACCCTGGGGCCGGTCGGCGCCCTAATTCCACCGATGGCCGCCGCCTTCTGGAGTCTTCCTCCCACGGTTCCTTGGAAGCCAATCAAAGCATCCCTACGTCGATTTTAGGTCGGTTTGATCCGACGGTGCACATGAGATGAAGACGCGGATCGCTGACGTGGCGGTTCCTTGCCCCCTACTCCACCTCGGCCTATATAATGACGCCCCAAGGCCCCTCCAAGAGGCATTCTACACCCCGGTGCTTCATATTCTCTACATAATTAGGGTTAGGGTCCCTCTAGTTCATCTAGTTCTAGTTCATCTAGTTGTAGCAATTAGGAGAGACTAGTTCTTCTAGATCTAGTTTGTTTAGAGATTAGAGAGATTGAGTAGAGGAGTAGAGATTCTGGAGGAGCTCCGGCTGTCGGCGCTTCTTCGTGGGGCAGTATTCGTGCGGATTCACTTCCTCGCCCGAGTCTGCGTTACGAGGTACTTTTGTAATTTACCATTCCGATTCAAGTAAGCAATTTGTTCTTATTCGTTCTTTGGTTCACATCTCATATTGAGTACTTTGATCTATAGGACGCCGTGAGGTTAGAGTTGTATTTCGTAGTGTAGGCGTGGTGCCTAGGCTAGATTTACTTGTGAATGTCCCCCGATCGGTAGGATAGGTGGTAGCTCGCGCAGTGACTTTATAGCTGCGTTGAATCCTCTATAGTCCCCGTCCCCGTTGATAGGACTGATAGGCTTATAGGTGCTTGGTAGGAGATTACTCTGTTTCTTCTCCTATTCGGGTTACTTGTCCGATAAGACGATATTATACAAAGTTTACCTAAGTAGTTGGAACTAGAGTACATTAGCTATTTTCTTTTTCTTGATATGATCTAGCCTAATTGTAGGGTTAAGTCTATAGACGTTGTCATCATCACAAAAGCTGTTCCACGTGGATACGATATTTAAAACCTCCGGGTAAAATGTGACACTGGTTTGATATCTGTGCGCTTGCGGATAATCCTACTTAAAACTTATTTAATGGAGTGCAGTTAAAAATACCAACACCTTAGCTGATGGGCTCACTCAAAATAAAAGAGGCCCAAGTAACGGTTAGTCAGTCTTCTTCCTCCCTGCGACTCCCTTGCTCAAAGCTGAAACTCAATGTTGAGTCAAATAATAAAACTCGACCCATGGGGTAAGACAGCCCCCTAGCATTGTGCTTAAGAAGAAGACTTCTCACGCAGATCGAGAAAACCTTCGAACCCCTGCCCATCCATACAAAGTGGCACCGGAGTTCCCGTGAGACTGGGCTAGCCTTGACTTGTGCTTTTGGTGTGGGGCAGACAAGGGAGTTTTCTCCCCCTTCGGTCAAATGTGGCATAAATGCCACAGAGAGTGAGTCCCTTGGGACTCAAACTCTGACCACCCCAGAGGGGAGGTACTGAGCCGGACTAACCACTAATGTTGAGTCAAATAATAGAACCTGAAGTTGTCAAAAAAAAGTATAACCTGAACAAAAATAGGTCCGAAAGAACTAATTTGGCTATATAATTTGTGGTACCAGTATTTAGGGCAAACTTGATAAGTAGGGATAATTGTTAGTCACTAAAAAATTAATCATAATTGACCTAAACAATGTGGAGTAACAGCCGGACTAATTGTTAGCCAAGCACCTAGCTAATTGTTGTCACATTTGATGGTTGAACCAAACTATTGATCTAAAAGTACCCAATAGATGGAAAATGTTGAGGACACTAGGATGTTGACTGAGGCCACTAAATGTAGAGCACACTACTACGAGATTGTTGGCTTCAAATGAGAAGAGGGGATGGCCGTGCATTCAGAATTGCATAGAATGTATGCATTGAAGCTGGAATTGTTGTCCTATAGCTTGAAAAGGATCTTACCACTTCATGTTGGTAGCCTAACATGATCATCGAAAATGAGCGAGGAACCGAGAAAGAGAAATTTGAGTATGATCAAGATGGTGTGTAAGATTACTAACGACATGATCACTTTGTTTAGGTTCCTCTCGATGATGCAAAAAATTTATATTAAAATTGAAATTTTGTCATTTCAAAAAACTACGCATTTAAGGATGGGGGTGGTGCTCCAAATGGATATCCGCGGTTCTTCTCTAGTTCATCTTAAAGAACTAATTCTACAATTTGTTCCTCCACTTTTTTACTATAGTTCATTTATTTGAACTAGAGAAGAACCGCTGGTATCCATTTGGAGTACCACCCCCATCCTTATACGCATTTGAAATATCTGTGAATAAATTGTGGAGGCAAAATAAACAGGGTAAAAAAATATAGTCATACTAGAGATGTTTTGATTTTCTAAGACCCTGTTTGGTCTTTCCAAAAAGAAAATGGGGATAAATATAGAATCTGTCTACTCTAAATATATTATACGGGAATTTTTAGACGAAAATAATAACGACTATGAAAATGAGATTCAAACACCTTTTTTTTATATCGATTCCAGATTCTACAACTGTGGTCTACTCCCTCCGTTCCAATTTAATTGTCGCCGTGGGTTTTTCGTGCCACAAGTTTGACTCAATTTATAGAAAATACGTGCAATATTTATGTCTCTAAATAAATTTGTTAAAAACTAGATCTAAATATCTTTCCGATGATACTAATTATGATACTAATCGATAATATTTAGTATTTATTAAAATTACAGATATTTATTTCTTAGAAAGCGCAAAGCGACAATTAAAAAGGGATGGAGGGAGTACAATCCAAAGAAACACTAAAAGATGGTCACCCACAGATCATGGAAGCTTGCCTAGGCTACAGATTACTTGCAGATCCGATATGTGGATACACGATGATTCAGTTCAAGACACGGAGTAAACTAAACGCTCAAATGCTCATTCACACATCAGACAGGTCCGTGTCAGCCTCCGGCGCAGTCGCAGTCGCAGTTTACTGTGGCTGGAAACATACTCTCTCCGTCCCTATTTAGATGTCGCCGTGGGATGCGTCTTGTGAAAGTTTGATTTGATTTATAGAAAATACGTACAATATTTATATCTTTAAATAATTTTGTTAAAAAACTAGATCCAAAGATCTTTCCGATGATACTAATTATGATACTAATCGATGATATTTATTATTTATTAAAATTGCCGGTATTTGTGTCTCGGGAAGCGAAGCGACAAGTATTTAAGAACGAAGCGAGTATGTCAGGAGGTGAGGGGCAATGTAGGTCGATCGTAGCCGCACTCCTCCCATAGCGCTAGAATTCCTGACGACCGCACTCCGACCTGCGCTAGGCGACATTAGATGGATGCATCCTCTCCGTGACGCAAGAGCACGATGAGCGTGTAGGTGAGCTTGTGTAGGGGACGTACGGTGCATGTAAGACGTGAAGACGTGGGATTACGGCAAATGGGCAATGTGAGATAAGGGTGGAGAGGGCGGTGCTGGCTTTATGAGAAAGAATCTTGTTGTTGTGATGCACATGAAGAAAGTGGATGACATATGAGTCCTACATGACAAGTGGTTTTAGAGATGATACATTTTAATATTGTCAAAAGGCCATTTCTCTTATTGGATCTCATATCCATTCAACGAAACATAACTAAAATAGTCATATCTCTCTTAACAAAACATAAAAAACAACAACCACGTCAAAAGAGAGAGATCATTCCATCCAATATCATCCTTAATTCTAACATAGGTGCCTCGGTTCCAAAACACCTTCAAATAGATCAAATGTTCAAGATTTTCTCGTTTTATCGATTGAGTGGACAAAGATTTCTGTTTTGAGTCTCATGATAAAAGAAATAAACTCGGACGATAATTCAATGGCTAAAAAATCTTCTTAATTCTTCTTAGTTTTATTGGCTCTAGGTGATGTTAGGACCGATTTGAAATTGAAACTACCCGTACAAGCTGGTAATGTGGTATATGTTCAACTCTCTTGCGATTTCTTATATGATGATGCTTCTTGCGTCTCATTTTGCCAAACTGAAAACGGCTAGAAATATTTCAAGCTTTATTATTAACATAGCACCAGAAAACTAAAAGCATTCTCAGACCCTCTTTTGACATGATCATCGTGTTTGGAAGAAAGCTAGAAGTGATACTGATCAGGGCATTACGATTGATGGTTGATGTTTAGAAGCAGCACACTAAACAGACCCTCGTTAGGTGTCAATCAAATAGAGTAAAAAGCTATAATTAACAGACGAACTATTTTAACTAGGCGAAGGGAATATAATACAGGTTTCATCAAAACTTGTGCAAGTCCGGCCATGGCGCGTCTTCTAGATCTTGTAAAGAATCTACCACTTGGTCAACTACAATTAACACCGAGGCGTCTAGCGCGGCAGTGCGGCGGTGGTTCCCTTCAGATCTTCCCCGGTAACCCGTTCCACTGGAACCAGCTCCCCTGTCGGCTGTCGCCGCCCTGGATCTCACTCTCTGCTACGGTTGACCCTGGCTCAGTCACGCACCCATGTCAGCTTGTTCAGCGATGCAGATGTAGATGCAGCAGAACGAAATTAATGCCTTCAGCATTTCTATGTCCACGCTTCAAGGTCTTCACCCTTGTTCAGGATTTTTGCAAGTTCTTTCCAGTTGAAGCCGATGCTTTGGACACGACGGTTCTTAGGTATGACGAAGCCGGGGGGCTCGGCTTTGTTCCTGAGCTGTCCTGATTGACCGCTGCTGCCGATCCATTTTGCCGTCAGGAGAAGGCGGCGGCGTCGATTTGCCGTCGACACGCCGTCCGACGAAGCGGCCTGGCGGGCGCTCTGCTGAAAGGCCTGAAAAAGCCAAATCACAACTCTGCTGGACTCGGCGGTAAGAAAATTTAGCAAGGAAAGGGAAGGCAGAAAGAACCGATGCAACTCACCTTGAGGCGCAGTGCTCGCCCGGCGCCGCCGGAAGCGCTCCAGCACGCCGCGCAGCGCCACATCGAAGGCGTCCTCCATGCCGTCGCCGAGCCCGTCGGGCGACGACGCGTACACCAGCCGCGGGATCATCTCCACCACGCGCTCCCGCACCCGCCGCACCCGCCGCTCGCTGAGCCCCTCAGGACGTCCCGCACGCTCACGTTGCCCACGCGCAGCGCCTGCCGGTCGATGAACACGGACCACTCCCCCTCCTCGCCGCGCGGGCCCGGCGGCAGGTACCACCGGTACTGGTCGTACGCCGTCCGCCGCCAGAACAGCACCGGCACGGCGCCGGCCACCATGCAGTCGAACAGCGAGCGCCGCGTGAAGCTGTCCCCGCGCGGCTGCAGGCAGAACCTCGAGTCCAGTAACAGCTCCAGCACCGCCGCGCCGTTGTCGGTGCACCGCGTGCCGCGGCAGTCCACGGCGCGGCAGTGCTCGCTCCCGGCATCCTCACACTCCTCCAGCAGCACGTCCCTGAAGTCGTCCTGGAACCCGGAGCGCGGCGCGCCGGCGAAGCCGAAGAGCTTGGTGCGTTCGAGGGAGAGCACGTGCCGCTGCCACTCGCGCACGTCGGCGGCGGTGCGGGGGGTGGAAGCCGGTCGGGTACGGCACGGCGACTTCCATGGGGTCCAGCCGGTCGGCCTCGATGCCGAGGCGGGTCACGTTGGCTATCCCCGGCAGGGCCACGAAGTTGGAGCCCCAGCCGTCGTCGCCGTACCGGCGGAGGTCCCATGTGATGCCCCCCAGCGTGATGAAGTGGTCCCAGCCTACAAGCTCACGCCCCGCGGTAGGGCCGGACCGTCTAGAACTAGAACGCTTGTCAGTTTGTGGCGCCAGCCAAGTTCCGCGAACCACCCGGTCGGCGAAAAGCTCCACGCGCCTTTGGAGATCAATGGCGGCCACCAGACCACCCCGTGCTCATCAAATGTATGCCCGTACACCCTCGCAGTAACTAGTAACTAGTACAAGTTGTAAAACAGGAAAAAAATTGGATGGATACCGTATCTATGGAGACTCCGTGCATACCACTCAGCAAGTGACATGTGTGCATGTGTTCAATGTGCATGCTGCATGCTGGGGGCTATCAAAGCTCGGCTCTTGGTCCACCTAGACATCAAGGTCGTCCGGTGCTTGACAAGGCAACGTAGGATCTGCAGACCATCCACGTGTCACCCATCCAGCAGCGGTATCCATAAAGCCTGGGTGGATCGTATGCAGCCAATTTTTTTCCGTAAAACATGGATCCATAGACAGAGAACGGATGGAAACAATCATTTTTTATTTCCATTCTAGAGAACCTGCTTATGCATTTGATGAGCACACCGCCACCATCATATGTTACATTTCAATTCTATGTGAATGTTGTTGTCATGTTATATGCCAAAAAAAAAATGAAGCATGTATAGTCCTTGCAAAATGAATGTTGTTGTGCCAAAAAAAATAACTAAAGCAAAAAAATACTAAAAGAAAAAAGTTTGCACCAAAGCAGCCTGAGATAAAAACTAAATGCGCGAACAGAAAAACTGACGCATAACATACCAGCAACTATGGAAACCAAAGAGTTTGTTTAAAAAAAACAAAAAGGGCCAAAAATGCCTTTTTTGTCTTAGAGTTGGGAAGAAAATTCACTTGTGTACAGATAGGGAAGTTTTGAACCTTTTGTGCTAAATAAGGAAGAGCAAGTTTTTTTTTTTATGCTAGATAGGGAATTTTCTCTTGAAAATTCTGTCCACCAATTACTTTACTTACTTCAATTACAATTCCAGTTATATTATGGTAAAAAAATCGGATCGTAGGTCTATATGTTGGTGAGGAATTCATCATTAAAATCTCTATATATATCCGGTACGAAGTAGCTACTGTCCCTACGGATTATTCCAAGTTGCAGGCGAATATGTGCATGTTTTTGGCAGGGGTCGGATTCGTCCGTCCTTCAATATAGGAGCAGTATCCATTCAATTAAACGTCGACAAAACAAGGGGTGAACGTCTTCCGGCGTCAGAGATGCGTTGCCTCATCACGCCATCGCCGGCACTCTCCTCGGCGTCCGCGACAGTGAGACCGCCAAGCAAGCTGCCCACCACCATCTGGCGGGTGAGTCGACCTGCGCCAAGCTTCCGGCGGCTGAAGCTGCGACGTCGACCGGGCGAGACGGCTGCCCCTCGCGGCCTCGCCCGCGGTGCCTGGTGGTCCGGGCGCAGATGAACCACGGCGCCGAGATCAAGCTGCTGGTCAGACCTAATCACTTCGTTGAGGAGAAGGAAACCATAATGCGGCGCTCCACTAAAATCTACGGCACTCACGAGGGTTTCCTGGTACGTGCTCATTTATTTATGATAGATCTTCGGATACTAATAATAGACTAATAGACTGCTTCCCTTTGTTCCTAAAAGAGTGTAATTCTAGTTTTTTTTCTAAGTCATTCTATCAAATTTATATAAAAAACTAGTATTTATATTATATTAAATAAGAAAAGCTAAACTACACCTGATTGTTTTTTAATGCCTCTCGCCCCAGGTACAGTTTGTAGTATCTGCTCATACACATGCACGCCCACTCTACACACGCACACTACACTACACATTGTGTATATAAACAGACCTACGACTACACACAGATCGAAGAACGCGTCCTTCTTGAGATCACCGAAATCCTCTGATTGCACAGACAACAGGCACGTCGTAACCTCCTTGTGGCACCACGCGCGAGAGTGTTCCAAGCAAAGATTGGGAACCTATTGTTCCCAGGTGAGAACCAACGTCGAAGCTGGGCTTCAAACGTTGGCCGGCAAGCAGCCACCCACCGACTCTTGCCACCCGCACTACGTGTGGTTCTCTAACTACACATGATTGTTTGAGAGCTCCAACACTACGTTTTATATGTTTTAAATTTTAAATATCTGGTATAAGATTTGTTGTTTTGCATGAGGAGCGAAGAAAACTAAAGCATTTTATAGCTTCTTAACACCTGTTTTTTTTTCACACCTCAGTTACAGTGGTTTATATTGGATTATTGTTGATTTCCACATGATTTATAGTCGCTTTTCATCTGCTAGACTAGATCCTTTCATAATCTTGATTTTTTTTATAGACAAAGTTAGTTCTAATCTGAGCCATAGATCTCAATACTGGACGGCTGAAAGTCAAGCGTGGAAGCCTTTAAAACACTTAGATGTCGTATAGACTAGACACTGTCTCATTATACTTATCATTAATTATATTTGTTATTGTATACCTATTTGGTCCCAAAAATTGAATACTTTTCTGTATAAGCTTGGTCAAAGTAAAAATATTGACTTGGTACAAAACCAGAATAACACTATTATGACATGGAGAGTACTAATAGTTTTACAAACAAACAACTTTGTATTGTCCCTGTTTGAATAATGCATATAATATTTTTTCAGAAAAATGGGAGCACATTAAATTTTTATAAGATTATTTTGGTTATATAAATGGTTCACTCTAGATATCTATCAACAGATTCCTTGATATGAAAGAAATCTGTCAATTTTTAATCTATCTAATGTAATTAATATAGGATTGATGAACCCATATTTAGTTTACTAAAAATTTGACATAAGATCAATATAGGAGAACCGTAAATGCTAGAAGCCCAGAAATAATAATAGATATATGATAGAAGCTAAATGGTGGATATATTAACTAGAACACAAATACATCTCACAGTACTACTCCCTCCGTTCCAAATTATAAGTCGTTTTGATTTTTTGGTTCATGCATTTAGCTATGTATCTAGACACATTATTATATCTAGATATATAATAAAATGGATGTACCGAAAAAATCAAAGTGACTTATGATATAGAATAGAGGGAGTAATAAAGAGCTAAAGGAAAAGTAAATTCAATAAAGTTAGAAACAGAAACAGAAATCAAAAAACAAAAACACACATCACATAGCTCAAAGTTTGATAGATTTCTTTGCAGAAAACTAAATAACAAAACTAGTGTATAAATCTAGCTATTATATTGCTTGACTGTATTAAATCTTTTTTGAAAACCATATGTTGTTACATGTACGTCTTTTTTTTTCGTGATATTATTTTGAAAGCAACGTATCTTTTATGTGGTTGGCAGCACTATGAAGCCTTAAATACGTCGGCCTGTGTCTGTGTTTTAGCAGCAGAAGCTGTTATTATGGCTTCCCAACTCATGGTAAGTTCATTAACTGGTCACATCATCGCATCAACCTCACACGCACCCTTTTCTTACTGGTGATTTTTTCTTATCATGATGAATTTTCAGGATAGTGGTGCACAGACACGGTACAGACAACACTTGGAGCTTACGTGGACTTCTTCGTCTACGTCTCAGAAGAGTGTTACAACAGAACGTTTGACAGAGACACTGTGATTAGATTTGTCGACGCCCTCAGAGGGTTGGCTTCTATAAGCCACATCCTGCTCGAAGACGCTCTTGAAGCTCTCAGCCACACTCACTCAAGAGAGAGCTTATCAGAGTACGCATTCAACAGTGACGTGAAGAACATTTACCGTGACTTTAATTGTCAGATGGATGACCTCGAAGATGGCTTTTGGAACCCTAAAGAAACTAATAACCCAGTCGAGGTGTGTGCAGTGCGTGGAAATGCATACATGTGCAACTCTAACATATGTATACTATGTGCATGTCCAACATTACTGATATGTATCTTTTCCTTTGCTTTGTTGATGTCCGCTCAATGTATTTGATTTTGCAGTTGGTGTTCGATACGATTTATAATGGCGTTGAAGTTACGGAATCCTTCGTGGATCTGATGGTGGCTCGTCGGCAAAGAACATTAGAGAAGGCATGTGGTGGTAGCAAATAAAGAGTGTTAGAATAGTTATGTGTGAGCAAATATAGCATCAGATGGGATGGTATTGAATAATGTTGCCGTGGCAAGTATTACGAATCTAAAGATTAATAAAATTTTCTTTATATGTTAATTTATATTTTATATAAATTTATGATTTTCCCACCATCATTTTTATTTGAATTTTCTTACGTATTGTGATTGAATAACTTTTTATTTACCTATATTATGATTGAATAACTTTTTATTTGATCTAATATAAAATTTTCTTACGTGCCATCGTATACAATCATTTTTATTATCTACCTATTGTGATTAATAAATTTTTATTTGATTTTTTGGAACATCATATATTGCAATAATATTTGTTGTTGGATTGGAACTTTACAAATTAGATAGAATTTTTCCATGCAAAATGTGTTTATGCACCAATATTATGTACCTTAATTGATTATTATTATTAGAAATATGTTAGGAGATTTGCCATTTCATTCAAGGCAGAGATAAGAATGTTTAATAGTACACATACCCGCCACGGCAACCTACTCCACGAGAAAGCTAGTTTACCACAACAGCTGAATGAAGAGCGCTACATATCTCTTACGTACGAATCCTGCACCAAAAGAGGCCCGGCAAGAGTGGCCACGTCGCGGGCCATTCCCGGCCGTTCGATTGAGCAGACGAACGGCTAAGATTGAGCCTTCCTTGGTCATTTTGTAAAAAAGCTCTCAAACTTTACGGAACTCAACTCGCAGTCCGGCCCCTCTCACAGATTTTTTTACGAACAAGCCCTCGATCTTTAACGAAATCAGCCCGCAGTCCAGCCCAAGCCTCCTCCTGTGAATGGGCCCCTTCATGGGCCGGCCTCCCTCCCTTTTCAGGCCATTTTGTGGCCAAAACTGGGCCTTGGCGGCTGAATTCGGCCCAACGCCATTTTTCTATTTTGCTGAGTTTATTATTTATCCAAATCGGCTGAAATTTCGTAAAATCATAAAAAATCATACAAAAATCAAAAAAATACCAAACTAGATTTATTAAACTCCACACAACTAGCACTTCACGCTAAACAAATAACATCTAATATTTTAGTGTAATTTTATTGCTATAAATATAGATACAAATTTGTCTATAGTTTTATAAAAATAATTAATAGTCTTTTTTATTTAAATTGCTACAAAATTTTTATTGAATCATATCTATACCATGTATAAAATGTATAAAATAAAACTATTTATTATTGTAAAAACTCCCAATCACTCATAAAATACTTCTCTCCCTTCAAAAATACTTTAAACATTTCTTTCCCTATAATAAATATAGCCAAAAATAATAATACTTTTCTATGTTGTAGATCTATGATTTTATGTCATTGATTAATTTATTGTTCATGCCGCATCTGAACTAAAATATTAACTCTAAATTCCATAACTCTTCCACCAAAAAACTTCTAAAATCAAATCCTATAAATTTCTACCATTTTTCTTACTTTTTGTTTCTTGATTCTTTTACTTAAAGCCAACTCATAGTACAAATATTCGAATATAAATAATCACATACGTACATATACATAGCATGGTACATGACATTCCATACATCTGCATATACGAGTAAATCATGTCTCACATATAAATACTTGAAATGAATACACACGAACAATAAAATATACTTGCAATATACGTCGTAGATACAAATATACACACACACATACACACTGAGATAAAAGTGGCAACACCGCGACAATTTCTAGTAGATAGGAAAATATAAACAAAACACAAAATTCAGCGTAAAAGGAAGGCATGTTCCCCGATGTCTAAGGACTGTGCATGGGTTGGGTTGAGCAACCCAGCCAACCCACCCAATCCAAATCCAATTAAATCCACGAGAAAGATTAAACATGGGTCGAACTGCATTGGGGTAGACCCGTGGCCGTGGTTTGTGGATCATGCATGCCTCTTCCACACGCATTGCTGTCAAAATAGTCGAACTTGCGCGAGCGCCATTCTCAGACCCTCTTTTGACATGACCATCGTATTTGGAAGAAAGAAGTGATACTGATCGGGGCATTAGTACAGTTGATGTTTGATGTTTAGAAGAACCACACTAAATATACCCATACAAGTTTCATTAAAATTTGTGCATTTCAGGACGTGCCCGTCTTCTAGATCTTATAAAGAATCTACCACTTGGTCAACCGCAATTAACACCTGCGGCGGTGGTTCCCCTTCAGCTCTTCCCTGGAACCCGTTCCACTGGAACCACTTCGCCTAAAGATATAGTACAACCGACGAGTATAATACAAGTTCACTCTCTCTGCTATGGCTGACCCTTGCTCAGTCACGCACCCATGCCAGCTTGTTCAGCGATCCACGATCCAAGATGCAGATGGATGCAGCAGAAAGAAATTAATGCTTTCAGCATTTCTATGTCCACGCTTCAAGGTCTTCACTCTTGTTCAGGACTTTTGCAAGCTCTTTCCAGTTGAAGCCGATGCTTTGGATACGACGGTTTTTAGATATGACGAAGCCGGAGGGCTCGGCTTTGTCCCTGAACCGTTCTGATTGACCGCCGCTGCCGATCCATTTTTGCCGTCAGAAGGAGGCAGCGGCGTCGATTTGCCGTCGGCACGCCGTGCGACGAAGCGGCCTGGAGGGCGCTCTGCTGAAACGCCTGAAAAAGCCAAATCACAACTCTGCCTTTGAATGGACTACTGTAATAACTAGCATGAAGGACATCATGCATGTCCGGAACAAAATATTCACGCTGATTCAAATTTTGCTGGACTCGACGGTAAGCAAATTTAGCAAGGAAAGATACGGCAGAAAGAACCGATGTAACTCACCTCCAGGCGCAGTGCTCGCCCGGCGCCGCCGGAAGCGCTCCAGCACGCCGCGCAGCGCCACATCGAAGGCGTCCTCCATGCCGTCGCCGAGCCCGTCGGGCGACGACGCGTACACCAGCCGCGGGATCATCTCCACCACGCGCTCCCGCATCCGCCGCACCCGCCGCTCGCTGAGACCCTCCAGGACGTCACGCACGCTCACGTTGCCCACGCGCAGCGCCTGCCGGTCGATGAACACGGACCACTCCCCGTCCTCGCCGCGCGGGCCCGGCGGCAGGTACCACCGGTACTGGTCGTACGCGGTCCGCCGCCAGAACAGCACCGGCACGGCGCCGGCCACCATGCAGTCGAACAGCGACCGCCGCGTGAAGCTGTCCCCGCGCGGCTGCAGGCAGAACCTCGAGTCCAGGAACAGCTCAAGCACCGCCGCGCCGTTGTCGGTGCACCGCGTGCCGCGGCAGTCCACGGCGCGGCAGTGCTCGGTCCCGGCGTCCTCGCACTCCTCCAGCAGCACGTCCCTGAAGTCGTCCCGGAACCCGGAGCGCGGCGCGCCGGCGAAGCCGAAGAGCTTGGTGCGCTCGAGGGAGAGCACGTGCCGCTGCCACTCGCGCACGTCGGCGGCGGCGGTGCGGGGTGGAAGCTGGTCGGGTACGGGACGGCGACTTCCATGCGGTCCAGCCGGTCGGCCTCGATGCCGAGGCGGGTCACGTTGCCCATCCCCGGCAAGGCCACGAAGTTGCTGCCCCAACCGTCGTCGCCATACCGGCGGAAGTCCCACGTGATGCGACCCAGCGTGATGAAGTGGTCCCAGCCGCCGGACCTCTGGAAGGACGTCTGGTTCTTGAGCCACTGGAGCAGCCTCAAGCCCGCCCTGTCGCGGTCGGCGGCGGTGGAGTTGTCCCCCCACAGGTGGCTGCCGACGTCGAGGCCGACGTAGAACGGGACGTAGAACGCCGTGGCCAGCGACGGGTCGGTGGTGCGGCACCTGTGGGAGAGGACGCGGCGGTGGATGATGACCTCGAGCTGGAACTGGTCGGTGTTGTACCAGCTGGACAACGACACGTTCCGTGTGACGTTGAAGAAGACGGGCAGCGTGGCGGCCGCCTCGCCGAAGCCGCCGTTGGTTAGGTACGGGCAGAAGGAGTACCAGGGCCACAGGCTCTCGCAGTCGTCGACGAGGTCGTGGTTGAACTCCGACGGGAGGTCGCAGACGTAGATGAGCCCCTCATCGCACGCGCCGCCGTTGACCGCGCCGTTGGGCCAGGTAGTGTTCCAGTGGCCCGGCGCAGGGAGGAAGCGGGAGCTGGGGAAGCCGAGGATGATCCAGAAGAGCACGAGCTGGACGAAGAGGAAGGCGAGGAGAAGCACGGAGCCTCGCAGCAATGCCGACGCTGGGGACGGAGTGGCGGCATTGAGCGGGGATCCCGGCTGCGACGGGGGCCTGGCCGGAGATGCCGGTGACTCGGGCATGGGGGAACTCGTGAAGGAGTGTGAAGTGCAGACTTGTGTGCTTGTTTAATCCTATCTCGAAGACTACAAGCACTCATTAGTACCGCCTCGGAGTGGTCATGCATGTGGTACTGAGATTTCTTTTTTACCCCCGAAGCTTGATGGTTCAAGCCTCCAAGGTACTATGGCAGTGCAGATTGTTACGGACCTCTCGAACATCTTCTGGATTCTGGAAAACCAAACTTTTTCTGTTCTTGTGAGAACTGAATTATCTTTTGAAGATGTTGCATATTTGCATCCCTATTGATTGAATCGCCGCTGGAATGAGAATCGAGCATAGATCATTAGATGCATCCCTCTGAATTGTATTGCCCAGCTGGTGATTTTGTTGCATCAACTACTGATGTATGGTTGCCTTAAGAAAACGACTACTGTATTTGGCACTGAGCCACTGAACCAGCTCTAGTGCTTTTTCTGCAATAGGAGTACACATCATTTTTTTTTTTTTTGAGGGAGTACACATCATACATATATAGGCAGCGATTGGAGGTGGACTAAAATTAAGGAGTGACGACGTTGATACTTGGATTGAGTTGCTGCTATTGCCACTAGACCAATAATAGCGCGTCAAATCTACAGAGCATAGTTTTTAAAAAAAACTACAGATCATAGTAGCATTTTTTTTATGTCAATTTGGACGTATAAAACTTGCAGGTTGCAATACATAACTTCTTTTTTCGTTGACTTTCTCTATGTATCCATCTTTGCTAATTAAGTCTGCAAGTGGGATATGGCGTCAGCTGGAGTGCTGGACGGTACTGCTCACCCCCAGCGTTCGGTATTCGGTTCGATACTCGGTATCCGTGTAAAATTCGGTTCCTCAGAAACTAGTACCGATCGGTTCCTAAAAAAAATCGGTACCGAGGAAATTCGGTATCGGTAAATTCGGTTCGGTTTCGATATTTACATTGGGACAATACCAACTAGATGTAATAGCAGGTTCAAAAAACTAATTTTGACATGATTTCATAAATAATAATAGTGCAAAATACATATACATATAAAAGTCCACAAGACTGCAGGTGTGAGTGCCAAAAATATATAATATAATAGTACAATTAATAATATAACAACACTCAAACAGATCACATTTCATGTAAATACGGTAATACCGGTAAATTCGGTTTGGTTTCGGTATTTACCTTGGTAATTCGGTTCCTGGGAACTCGGAACCGAACGGGAACCGAATTTTTCGGTTTCGGTTCGGTATCGGTTCGGTTTCAGGTAAATTCGATTTAGTTCTCGGTTCAAGGTAAATCGTGCCCAGGGTGAGGTACTGCCACTATAAAGATACTTTGGGATGGAGGACGTAGCATCTGATGGTCACGGGCCACAGGCCATCAGCGGAAGGCCTACAGGATTCTGGAGTGTTTCACGATTGTAATGGCCTGGTGCTTGATAGCTAGCCTTAGCTAATGGGCCACGTATGCATTGGTGAGTGATACTATTAGCTGGGCTCACTCAGGCTCACCTAAAACTGGGCCACATTTGCATTGGTGAGTGATAGCCTTAGCTGATGGGTCAAAAGAGCTGAAGGCCCAAATAACGGTGTTGTGCTATGTCATTTCGCTTCTGATTTCCAGCTTCTCTAGAATTATTAAATGCATGTATATCACCATTGTAGTTCTGGTCTCCCTTTGGTACATCAACAATGTGGGCTGGATCAATCTCTGCATTTGAATTATTTGGCCACGACATATCTCCATTGTGTAGGCGTTTGGAGTTGTGTGTAAGACACAACAAACAACTGATATGTCAACTTGTTTATTAACTGGATGGTGTGAACTAGTCCTTAGGATAGGAAATCTCATTTTGAATATTCCAATAGTTCTCCCAATATGGTTTCTTAACTGTGCATGTCGAAGATTGAACAATTCCTTGTAATTGCGTGGCTTTTGTCTGGCTCTACCTTGTTCCTGTAGATGATATCTGGTCCCACGATATGGGGCAATAAACTGAGTTGTGTTTGCATAACCAGCATCTACAAGAAAAAATTTACCAGGAGGTACTTGAAAACCATGGTTTAGTGCATCTTGTAGAACTCTAGCATCTGAAGCTGATCCCTCCCAGCCAGCATGTACATGTACAAATTTTAGGTCAAAGTCACAAGCCAACATAATATTTTGAGATATGGTTTGCTTCCTGTTCCGATAAGGTTCCTGTTGGTCTAGTGGAAGTATCATTGGTATGTGAGTCCCATCAATAGAACCAATACAGTCCTACAATAAACATATTGATTTGTATGTTAATATTTGTTGAACTTTCTGCAATTAAAAGAATCAAAGTGTTCAGTTGTTCATACCTGAAAGAAGGGGTGAAATTTTGGTCTTCTTAAGATCTGATGTGGTTGTAGGCATGGTGGTTGTACGTATATGCATGTAAGCTATGTAATTGCATCAAGAACTGCACTGAAATATCGACTTATTGTTTCTCCACTGTGCTGAAACTCATATTGCAAGGTCTCATTACTGGCATTTTTGGCTAGTGCATACAAAAATATAGCAACTTGCTCTTCTACTGAGATAGATCTTAAATCAGCTAGTAGATGTTTCTCACGCAACTTTTGCACCAAAGCTTGGAAAACTTCAACTTCCATACGGAAGTTCCTTTTGCTTAGGCTCTCATGGCCAGTTAAGATTTCATGTACACGAGAGGCCCCTGATAGTATTGATGTATGTATGAGTTGCTTACTAGATGATGGTTGTGATGAATCTCCAATGCTAGGGAGAACAAATAATATGAACTCATCATCATTTTGGGAACGACGACGATAGTTTGCATCCATGGCAAAATATGAGATGTGTTTTCTGTACCAATGCCTGTGATATTTGAGAGATATGCAATGACAAATAAATTTTACTTTTGACTATTGCGTACTTTTGTACAAAAAGGGAAATCAGGAGACAGTACTCACCCGATGAAGTGGCTGGGCAGTTGTTGGGCAGCTGGGTAGACGTCTTGACGTGCTTGCTGATGTGCAGACTGTGTTGGGGCTTGGGGCTTCTATGGAATGCAAATCAGAAAATGCATGGAAGGGTACACATGTATATGTATATATATAGAGGTGCATTGGCACTTGCAACGGCTAGAATTTGATTTGAATGCTCACAACGGGCAGCTGGCAGTTGTTCAGATAAAAAAATGGAAGCATTCAATTCCTGCATTTCACCTGTATTCCTACCAAAGGTCTTGTTATTAGCTTTCCTCTGGTTTAAATTTCCATAGGATTAGAAAGGTATGACATGTCCATTCCTATGGTTTTCCCATTCCTA
Organism: Chrysopogon serrulatus; assembly: GCA_015844335.1. Lineage (NCBI taxonomy): Eukaryota > Viridiplantae > Streptophyta > Magnoliopsida > Poales > Poaceae > Chrysopogon > Chrysopogon serrulatus. The sequence continues at coordinate 80,946 of JADLZL010002336.1, read as the reverse complement.
TCCTCTACCTATCCAACCATCCAAAGGGGCCCTCAATGTTGAGTCAAATAGAACCTGGAGTTGTCAAAAAGAAAAAAAAAAGTAGAACCTGAACCAAAAAAAAAAAGGTCAGAAAAAAACTAATTTGTCTATATAATTTCTGGTACCAGTATTTAGGGCAAACTTGATAAATAGGGGTAATTGTTACTGTTAGTCGCTAAAAAAATCATAATTGATCTAAACAATGTTGAGTAACAGTTAGACTAACTGTTAGCTAAGCACCTAGCTAATTGTTGTCCCATTAGATGGTTCAACCAAACTATTGATCTAAAAGTATCTAATAGATGGAAAATTTTGAGGACACTAGGATGTTGACTGAGGCCACTAAATGTAGAGCACACTACTAGGAGATTGTTGGCTTAAAATGAGAAGAAGGGATGGCCGTGCATGCAGAATTGCATAGAATGTGTGAATTGAAGCTGGATTGTTGTCCTACAGCTTGAAAAGGACCTTACCACTTCATGTTGGTAGCCTAACATGATCACCGAAAATGAGCAAGGAACCGAGAAAGAGAATTTTGAGTATGATCAAAACGGTGCGTAAGATTGTCAATGACATAATCACTTTGTTGTATGTTCCTCTTGGTGATGCGAACAATTTATATTAAAATTGAAAATTTGTCATTTCAAAAAAAATGTTAACTTTTTTGTTTAAGGTTACGCATTTGAAATATTTGTGAATAAATTGTGAAGGCATAACAAACAACAGAGGGTAAAAATATAGTCATGCTTGAGATGTTTTGATTTTCTAAGACTCTGTTTGGGCTTTCCAAAAGAAAATGGGGATAAATTTAGAATCTGTCTACTCTAAATCTATTATACGGGATTTTTTAGATGAAAATAATAACCACTATAAAAATGAGATTCAAACACTTTTTATATCGATTCCAGATTCTACAACTATGGTCTACAATCCAAAGAAACACTAATATTGCTACACGCAAGAGATGGTCACCCACCAGATCATGGAAGCTTGCCTATGCTACAGATTACTTGCGGATCCGATACGTGGATACACGATGATTCAGTTCAAGACACGGAGTAAACTAACCGCTCAAATGCTCAATGCCTCAATCACACAGGTGACAGGTCCGTCTCACGTTCGCAGCCTCCGGCGCAGTCTTGCAGTTTACCGTGGCGACGCGACTGCTGGAGTCTACCTGAAGTCTCTTCGTCGGTTCTGCCGCTGCAGAGCGCGAGGCAGCACACGTTCCTCTCCTCCCATCCCATGGGCCATGGCATCACGAACAAACCTTGACGGAAAGCCACCGCTGTTCTTTCCCGTTTCTGCACTGCAGTAGTTTACTGGCAAAAGACAACAGTCCGCCCCCAGTGCCGCACCACGATCTCCATCCCCCAATCCGGCGCCTCCGCCTTACCACGCCGCACGTTCTGGTCCCCGTCACCCCGTGCCGCCGTTGCGCTCCTGGGCCCTCCTGGCACGCGGATCGCCTCAACCAAATCGCCACCCACGCCGACGCGCGATCCCGCTCCCCCCAGTTAAGCTCTGGATCGACTCGCCCCCGTCGCCGCGCTCATGGCGCTGGTCCGCCCCGAGCATCCAAATCCGGCGGGCCGCCGCCCGCGGCTCGTCGTGCTGCTCCTGCTCGCCTTCTTCGCCCTCCAGCTCCTCGTCTTCCTCGCCTTCCGCGCCGTGCGGCCCCTCCCGCGCCGGCCTCCGCCGCGGCCGCCGTGCCGGTGCTGGCGTCGGCGCCGACGCGCCGAGACGAGAATGATTCGCGCTGCGGCGGCGGCGGGCTCGTGTACGTCTACGACCTCCCCGCGGCCTTCAACGAGGACCTGCTCGGGATGTGCGACGCGCTGGCGCCGATGTACTCGCTGTGCCCCTACCTCGCCAACGACGGGCTCGGGTTCCCCGCGGGCGGGACCAACCTGTCGTCGCTGCTGCCGCGGCACCTGCTCGGGTCGTGGTACGCGTCCGACCAGTTCGCGCTGGAGCACATCGTGCACCGCCGCCTGCTCGCCCACCGCTGCCGCACCACGGACCCGGCGCGCGCCGCGGCCTTCTTCGTGCCGTTCTACGCCGGGCTCGCCGTGGGCCGCCACCTCTGGGCGGCCAACGCCACCGGCGCCGACAGGGACAGGGACTGCGTCGCGCTGCTGTCGTGGCTCCACGCGCAGCCGTGGTACCGGCGGTCCCAAGGCTGGGACCACTTCATCGCGCTGGGCCGCATCACGTGGGATTTCCGACGCACGTCGGACGCCGGGTGGGGCGGCAGCTTCCTCACCATGCCCGGGGTGGCCAACGTCACCCGCCTCGTCATCGAGCGCGACCCCTGGGACGGCATGGACGTCGGCATCCCGTACCCGACCGGGTTCCACCCGCGCACTGCCGCCGACGTGCGCGCGTGGCAGCGGTACGTCGCGCGGCACCCGCGCCCCAGGCTCTTCGCCTTCGCCGGCGCGCCGCGGTCGGCCATCAAGGGCGACTTCCGCGCGCTGCTGCTGGAGGAGTGCCAGGCGGCAGGGGCCGACGCCTGCGGCGCGCTGGACTGCGCCGAGGGCAGGTGCATTAAGAACAACGCGCTCGTCATGGAGCTCTTCATGGGCGCCAGGTTCTGCCTGCAGCCGCGCGGGGACAGCTTCACGCGGCGCTCGCTCTTCGACTGCCTCGTGGCGGGCGCCGTCCCCGTGCTGTTCTGGCGGCGGAGCGCGTACCGGCAGTACGGGTGGTACCTGCCCGTGGACGGGCGCGAGGGGAGTGGTCCGTGTTCATCGACCGCGACCAGCTCCGCGCGGGGAACCTCACGGTGCGCGGCGTGCTGGCGGCTATCCCGGAGTCGCGGGTGCGCCTGATGCGGAAGCGCGTGGTGGAGATGATCCCGGGTCTGGTGTACTCCGCGGCGGACGGAGAGGGCCTCGGCGGCGGCATGAAGGACGCCGTCGACGTCATGGTCGACGGCATGCTTCGGCGGGTCGCTGAGCAGCGCCCGAGATGGCGGGCGACGTGATCTTAGCTGCTGCAGCAGAGCAAATTGATCATTCTTTTTTTACAGTTTTTTTCCCCTAAATTCTTTGTGTGAGGAATTTTGTTCGCTCCCAAAAGATCACTACTGCGCGTAGTCTCGAGTTGTGCTACCGCGGCTCTAGCTGTAAATTTACACACATTACAATTTACGATAGAATCAGAGAGTATGAATCCGTGTACGATGAATTGCATCCTCGTGACTCGCTGCAGACTTCGCGCCGTGTGTTGAAGTTTGTACCAGTTGACGGTCTACATACATGAGATTTTGTACTATGTAATCTTTTGTTGTAGTAGTAGCAGCACCAAATTTGACCCGGAATGTATAGTTATGCACAATGTATTTCAGAAATATATGAACGAGTGATTGGCTCCTCGATCTGATCTCGGCATGTCACCATGGAGCCCAACACTCACTGTCTCTGGCGCTCCATTCAGAAATATTTCTTGCAGCTGGCAGTCTGGCACTAAATGGAGCGGGGAATCAATTGGGCACATCAATATAAAAATTTAAAAATTGTCCCATATCCAACCTGGTAGACAGCGGTTCGGAACATTTACCGTGGACTGAGGTCTAGCAAGTCTTCAACGGTTTAGAGACAATATTCAGACAACAGAATCTGCGATTACAGTTCCTGTACATGTAGCATGCCGACGTGCAATGCAAGTTCAGAAGATGCCTTACGTGTTACCAAGTGTATTGCATTGCCGGGACAACTTCTGCTAGACGTGCTTCCCATGCTTTTGCAAGACGTGCTTTCTAGTAGTCTAGTAGAGGTCGTTGCATCATCATTGGATCTAAGACAAACAAACTGATAGTATCTATAACTCCTATAATCCTAAACCCAACCAAATTTATTTCTCTGCGTTACGATTGGTCCACAGCTCTAGAATGACGTCATCATCTGAGTAGCCGTCGTTGTTCCGCGCTGAGTATCGTCGTGGTCACTGCATTTTTCCGTTTCAGTTGTTGTGGGCCGTTTCAGTTGGGCTGCGCCGCACTCCCTTCGCCTTTGGTATTCCCCTGCGCCGCACTCCCATTCATTAGCGTTTGCGTTCTGAATTCTTAATGGTGTGCTAACTGTACTATAAGGAGGAATGCGCCGAGGAGGTTTTGTGTTTTGATAATAACTTATAGAGGAGGTTTATAGATAGTTAAGCCCTGAATTTCTGCTAAACACTTGCATATTTTACGCCGGTTTTCAGCTTTGTTCTTTGGGGAAAAAAAAAAAACCTGCCTGTCGTACCATGAAATGAGCCAGCGGCCTGGCCGAACCGCGCGTAAACAATTCACCAGTGGGCTTATATTAGTCGCTAATAAAGTATAGGACATCGACATGGGCCGAAAAAGCTCTGCACCATGCTACTTTTGGGCCTTTATAAATAGAGTACAGCACGGCCTAGAGAACATAGCTCTGGCCTCTGGGCACTAACCTCCTAACGGGCCATAGCAGGCTCTACTTTCCGATCCTCGTGGTCGAATACTACTGCTGGATGGAGTGAAACGAAGAGCAGCAGAAGTGCAGTCATCAAACCACGATAGCGTAACCCCAGGCTTCAGCACCAGCAGAATACACACGGAGAATCAGCATCATAAAAGGTTTATTAGTCATTTAATTTGTATTTTTCTTTTTAAAAATCAGTTTTTTTAGCTTAACAGACGACTTATAGGCCACCCAAACAGGCTGATATTCCAATGGAAATTAAATCTAGCACAGTCTCACTTCGATCGTTCCACCTTTTTGAGCCGGCAATGATCTCTCCTCTCCCACTCCAGCCCCGGTGTCCCGCGCACGATCTATGGTAAAAAGCGTCTCGGCCGCAGCCCAAACCAGCTTGTCATCAGTCGACCACTACGGATTTTGCTAGTGGTGATCGCGCACGCTGATCGGTGATCACCTGGCGGAGTCCAAGTGTCCAACGCCACTGCTGAGTGCTGAGTGACAGTGGTGCGGTGCGGTGGTCACTGGTCAGGTGGTGCTCTGGTGTCTCTCTCTGTTTTCGCCTGTGCTGCAACACTCAACGCTCCCTTTCTACCTCCCCATCATAGCGGAGATACTGAGAATGTGAAACGCAGTGGTTCAGGATCACCGCACGATAGCTTCACGAATTCAGGATCCATCGTACTACAGTTCAGGGACAAAGTCAGGATCCATCACGAGCCGCTGCACGTTTACGGTGAAACACAGCTACTGGAGTTGCGGTTGCAGTATTGCAGACTTGCAGTTGCAGAGGAGGGGGGGGGAGGACTGGTCAGCTGTAGGGTTAGTCCCGTTTGAGATGTGTGGGAACTGTGAAGGACCTCGGGGTCGGGTTGCAGGATCAGCTTGTGTTGGTTTTTTTTTTTTTTTGAGCGGAAGCTTGTGTTAAATTTGTTGTGCAGGTCGGGTTGCAGGATCAGCTTTTGTATATTTGTTGTGCAGTCATCGATCTCCACGTGACCGCCACCAGTTGCTTCTGATTCCACTTGTCATTGCTTCTGTTCTCTGAGGTTGTCTTTAGATTCGCATATAAACCCACTATTGTCTTTCAACATGTTGAAACTCTGACAAGTATCCGTCTCGCACATCGGCACATGCCACACTTTGTGAGGGCCGCTGCCAGCACTATTTAATCACCGATCTTCCAGGATTTCAACACGCTGACCTGTTTCAGGAGTTAGAGGTCAAGACTCGTCAAGGCCTACTTACTGCTTAAAAGCATCTCCCTCAAGAATCTATAAATAGTATGGGATCATTTTTTATCGAAGCATGGGATAGAATCTTTGTTTACAGTCTGGAGAGTTGTATTCAGAAGCTGCTGAACATGCTCCAAGAAAAACAATCGTCACAGATGGAGTCACCGACGCACGAATGCAGGACAACCATTGTCTACTTTTGCAAATTACGGGATTGCCATTAGCCGCTGTGACGACGAGTGGCAGGCAGAGACCCGGTGCGTGGCGCCTCGCAGTATCGCTATGGCAGAGTTCAGTCGTCGTCACAGAAAACCAGCTACCGCTCCGCTTTATCGCCCCCGGGAACGGAGCAGCAAAGGATCCGAGGGACTTCCGGGAAAGACGAAAGACGGAGACAGGAGGCGGCCATGCCGAACCAGCCAACAAGACGCGAGCGAGAGCCAAGGATGCGCCGCAGCCCGCAGGGGCAAAGCATGGCCAGCCTGGCCAAAAAAGATTTGGCAAAAACGTGAGAAAACCGAGAAATGCAGCCATGCCTCCATGCGATCCTCGAATCCTCTCCCGAGTAGAGCAAGGCCTGTGCGCGGTTCGAGCGGTCGCTTTCCGTGTTTCCCCGTGCGTGCTTCCGGCTTCTCCCTCCTGCAAAGGACGACCACACGGCCACGGCCTGACCATCGTGGCCAGCGTGCAACAGTGCAAAGAGTGGCGGCAGGGCGCAACGCAGAAGGGTCACATGATGCACCAGGGGCAGTTACTGTCATTTGTGTGTGCAGGTGGCAAAAGTGAAGTAGCGACACAGTAAATGAAGGTGAAAAATTGTAGTTCATGAGGTAAAAATTGCTTGAATATGTGACGAACTAGACTGGGCCTCCACCAGTTGAATTTATACGCTTCACATTTTTCACCTGTCTTGTTTCATTGGCCATACGGATCCAATTTCCATCAGCAATGACCGTGAATCCCCAGTTCGGTGGGCACAACGAATGATACGGCTAGAGTGGAAAGAATCAAAGCATTTGCAACAAGCTTCAGAAAACTCCTAGGGAAGAAAAAAAGAAATAAGAAAACTACTGGATGTGATCATGTGAAATGCAGTCAACAGGTAAGATGCAGCTGGAGGACAAGAACAAGAACAAGAACAAACCAACATCGAATGAGACTTTCGAGATCTAACACTACCAAAACAAGTCATCACAATCACCGTCTCCATCTGAGAGTACTAGCGGGCCAAATCCAAGAATTCCTCCAACAAACCAACTAGCCAACCAGGAGGAAGAAGAAACACCTGATGCGCATATCGAATCATCAATGGAGCCCACGAGAACTCACGAGCAACAACAGATTTCGTCGCGTCACAACATACACGCGCAGACTCTCGGGAGAGAAAGAAAGCTACGGGGGGCTGGCTCGGCGTCGAACGCCTGCCGCTCGCTCACAAGAGAAGCGCGACGGCCAGGGCGGCAGAGGCCACCGAGGCCGCGAAGCCCACGGCCGCTGCGGCGGCGCCGTTCTTCTTAGATTCGACCTTGTCCGCGGCGTCCCCCACTGGCGCGTCGGCTGGGGCCAAGTCGGGCGAGTCCGCCGGGGGCGCGGGCGGGGAGTGCGAGGGGACTTAGCCTTCTTCTTCTTCTTACCGGCGGCCTTGGGAGCGGGCGCCGGTGCGGAGCCTTCGGGAGCCGGGGCGGAAGCGGGCACGTCGGCGGCCGGTCCGGGCGCCGGCGCGGGGGTCGGCGCGCCGCCGAAGATCACGTGCGGGAGCAGCACGCTGTCGACCGTGAGGATGACCATCGGGGGTCGTCGAGCACGGTGGACGCGACGCGGGACTTGTCCACGCCGGTGTCCAGCTTCACTTCGTCGCCGCTGGAGGCGATGGTGAGGTCGAACTTCCCCGCGCCGGTGGAGGCGAGGGTCGGGATGCGGCCGCTGGCGACCTTGAGCGACGCCTTGGGCGCGTACTGAGGCAGCGCGTGGTACTGTAGCAGCGCGACGAGGTCGGCGCTGGTGAGCTTGCTCAGATCGGGGAGGTCCTTGGCCTTGAACGCGTCGTCGTTGGGCGCGAACAGGGTGAGCCCCTTGTCCATGGCGACCTGGTACGTCTTGACCACCCCGGACGAGACGATGAGGCGCGCGAACTGCTTGCACCCGGCCTTCTCGAGGAGGTCGGTGATGTTGGCGGACGAGGCGGACGGGGAGCCGAAGAGGCCGGGGAAGGTGATGGGGTCGGAGACCTCGAGGACGGAGAGGTTGGACGGGAAGTCGGCGACGCGCTTGGTGTAGGTGGACTGGAACTTGGCGCCGGGCGCGGCGGAGGCGAAGGCGACCTTGCCGCCGCGGAGGTCGGTGATGTTGACGTGGCCCATGTCGCCCGCGGCCTGGCCCGTGGTCTGGTAGAGCGAGGTGGTGAGCTGGGAGCTGGAGCCGATGGAGTGCAGCTTCTTCTCGTCGAAGTAGTCGAGGAGGGTGAGGAGGCGGAGCGCGTTCTTGACGTCGGCGAGGGAGAGGTTGGCGACGAGGGAGGACATGGCGCCGTTGGTGAGGACGAGGACGGTGACCGAGCTCCGGCTGTTGATCTCGTCGCACACCTTGGTCTGGGAGAGGTAGCTGTTGTACAGCGTGTACTCGGAGTGCCCGTCCAGGATGGCCGTGATGTTGTGGGCGGAGGCCGCGGCGGCGGCGATGAAGAGGAGTAGGAGGATTAGGTGGTGGGAGGCGGCCATGGCGCGGTGGTGGCGGGCGGTGGCGCTGCTGGAGGAGAGGAGAGGAGAGGAGGGGGCACACCGCCACACGGGAGGAACGCGGGCGTGGGGGGAATGAGTACGGGGAACCGACGAGGGGTTTAGGCGGTGTTTATGCGAGACCGTGGTCGCCGCGTGGTGGGTTTTGGCTGGAAACGTTGGGTTGGGCCGTTGGGGGTTGCCGCCTTGTTGGGTTGGATTTTGACCATGGGTTAAGGTTCCGGGGGTTGAAGCGCGGCGGCGCCGCTGACAGGTGTAGTGTGGGGGCGCTAAAGCCTGTGCTAGTTAGTGCTGGTGCTTCGATTGTTGTGATGATTTTCTGTGGTGGGGTGATGAGGGTAACTTGCTCGCGTGCTGGGATGGCGTGGAGTGGAGGTGGAGCACGAGGAGCACAGGCCATAATCGAAAATATGGCCCATTTGCCATTTTAGCAGTACCCTTTTTGGAAAAAGATTTTAGCAGCATTGCACCGATAACTCGTAGTAATGTACAAAGCTTTGTTTCGTCATCCGTCGATCCATCCGCGCCCGCCGTCACCACTCACGACAGCGGTTGACATATGCCATCATCGTACATGATGAGTGTGAAGGCAAAAGCAGAGAGTGGCATGATTTCCATGCTCGATCACGTACTCCCTCCGTCCCAAAATAACTGTCGCTTTCGCTTCCCGAGAAACGCCGGCAATTTTTATAAATAATAAATATTATCCATTAGTATCATAGTTAGTATCATCGGAAAGATCTTTGAATCTAGTTTTTTAACAAAATTATTCGAAGATATAAATATTGCACGTATTTTCTACAAATCGAGTCAAACTTGTGGCACGAAAATCAGAAACGACGTTTAATTTGGGACGGAGTAGTATATCCAACGGATTAGTGCATCGGATGCGTTTGGTTGCCGTCTCCTCCCCACGCTAACACGATAACGTGAGCTGTTTGCTACTACTAGTACTGTACAAGAAAAAAAATGACTAGTCCAAGCGCCCTTTAATTTGCTTCTGTGGGAGGGGGAAATACTCGCACACATCCTAGAGAGATGGCTAAGTGTTCTGCTTTAGTGACCACACATCTTAAATACGGTACAGAAGTAGAGTAGACCTGTATTTTTTTCTTGTACAAGAGGCAAGATTACTGATGTCGGTTGTCGGTAGACACGGGGTGCATACGGACATATAGGCCCACGCGGCCACACCCATCATGGGCCTCACCATAACAAGAGCTCGCGAGCGTGGGTGACCTGTTATCGGTTGTCGGTGGTCTACAGGTGCGGCTCTGTTTATTGGGCTAGCTAGGCCTGTTTAGAGCAGTTACCACCTCAGGCTGAAAGTTGGGTCCGAGTCATCCGGTAGGCCCGATATAGTCTCGTTCTGATTTTGCTCGTCATATTTTAAAATCGGACATCGTTTTCTTTTACTCTATGAAAAAACTAGTAAATTACCTCCTGCTTCGACTAAAAGTTATTTTATTATTTTTAGTTTTTTAAGAAAATATCTAGTAAATTACTAATATGGATTTCAAGTAACAAAAAACTCTAAGGTTATTAACAATTCGAGGAAAATGTAGGGATAGATTTGTATTAAAAACCAAAATAAAATGTTGATGGCTTGTGAAAGCGTCCATCAGTTCTTCTGAAAATTATATACTTATCTCTACCTAAAAGGGAAATAAAAAAATGACATTTTTTACATGAAAGTCTAATCAATGTATTAACACATTCTAAAAAAAAGCGTTAGGTCTCGTTTGTTTCCATCAAATTGGCCTATTCTTGACTAGAATTATTCCGGTTGTTATACAAATTAAAGTAATAAATCTGATTAGAAATCATTCCTGAGATTCAATCCCGTGGAAGCGAACAAATGTTAAACTCACGGCATGTTCTTGTGCATGCTTAGACATTGTTGATTGGAGAGGAGGGAGGGGAGGTGCCACCATTTCCCGCCATGCCCTACTTTGGAGTGTAGCATCGCCGCATTGGATTCTTGGACTACGCTCGGGTTGGTTAGCTACTAGGCTACACATATACTCCATCCGGTCCATTTTATCCGGCACACACGTATATCAAGATTCAAACTTTAAAAACTTTGATCAACAATTAAGCTAATAATTTTTAACTATTATAATACAAACTTTATATGATTAGATTTGTAAGGAAGTATACTATCAATGATTATAAATTTATAATCATAAATAATATAATGTAAAGAAAATGAATGATCAAGGTGTAATATAGAAGATCATGTCGGTCTAACTTACGCCAGATAAAATGGACCTAAGGAGTACAATTATATGGCCTTTTCTATACTCTAGTTTTTCCGATAACTAAGGATTAAACCCAAATTCTGGGTTCCGATCTTAGGTATTTTGCTTGTTGGAAAATTATGCCCACCCCATCTTCTGCTATGAATGAGCTTCTGCGGTTTCTAACTTTCTACTGAACTACAAATAATGTTCTAAATTCATGTGAGCCTTTAGATTGAAACAACTAAATGTATAAGTTTACATAATCATAGAATTTTCATTTCCATGTAACTAATATTGAGCTCATACACTCCTTTAGTGTGACCGGAATAGTGTCCGAAAGATCCCACATGATCATTGTAGGATCTTTTGAACATGACTAGATGTTTTAGAGTTATAACATTAGATTCTATGGTTGAGGGATTATATAGTCAACCCTTGATGTGTTAGTGGGTAAAGTAGACTATTTAATATGGCACGTTAGCAAAACCACTTTAAAAACATGTTTTAAAAATAATTTAAGGGATATAATACACATAGTATGAGGGTTAAATAGATATTTTCCAAGTAAAAAACTGAAGTATTAAAGAGCAAAGTGAATATTTTGCCCTATAATTTTTTACAGTATCCTTATTACTCAACTCATATCTGATGATTATACATAGTTTAATTCTAGTAAGTATCGGAAGCAAATGACAAATTGGTGAATAGAATCTACGAGATTCAAATCGTGATGACTACGCAAGGATTATATTTGTGACGTAGAACTAAAAAAGGGAGAATTAGGCCTATGACCCTGAAAAAAACTCCGTTTAGGTATTTGGCCTTTTTTCAAACGAATTTAGCTCTATGGCCTCGAAATAAAATTTTATTAGCTATTTGGCCTTCCGTCCAATCTGAGCATGTAACGGTGTTAGCTGAGCTATGAAAAGACCATTTTACCCCTAGCGTGAAAAAATAATAAAAAAGAGTTTTTCTTATTTATTATATATTTTGAGTACATAATATTTATATATATATTTTCAGCACTCAAAATATATGTGAGACAGTGAGTATATATAAATATTATGTACTCAAAATATATAATAAATAAGAAAAACTCTGTTTTTTATTTTTTTCATGCCAGGGGTAAAATAGTCTTTTCACGTTTCGCTTAACACCGCTACATGTCCGTATTTGGACGGAAGGCCAAATAGCTAATAAAATTTTATTTCGAGGCCATAGAGCTAAATTCGTTTGAAAAAAGGCCAAATACCTAAACGGAGTTTTCTTCAGGGCCATAGGCCTAATTCTCCCACTAAAAAATGGCAGAACAAAAAGCATGTGATGAGAAAACAAAGGAGCTGGTTGGGCATCACCGCATCGATCTCTGATCTAACGGTGCTCCAGCTTAGTCCTTGGATGACCGAGGCTGACCTGCCGTCTCCCTAGTCAGTTGTCACACCTCGCAAACCTCGCGAACCGCACGCAGGCCGGAACATCGGATCCACAGTTCCACACCCTCCCCTCGACCGCCGGTTCCTCCTCCTCCTCCACCTCCCAGATGGCGGCGCCGCCGCCAGAGAAGAGGCCCCCTCGTTCGCTCTTCGAACTCCCCTCTGATTTCTTCGATTCATCCGTTCTCCTCCGGGTTCACCCCTCCACGGTCCCCTCCGTGGTGGAACCGTCCGAACCCTCCCGGCCTCCGCCGCCGCCGACGACTCAGCAGCAGCAACTTTCAGAGGCTGCGGGGTCCAGGTGGACGTGCAACACCTGTGCCGCCGAGTTCGAGTCGCTACAGGAGCAGCGCGAGCACTTCAAGTCCGACCTGCACCGCCTCAACGTATCTATCTGCGCCCTTTCTCTCCACTTGACTACTTCTGATTGATTTTTGGAATTTATTTACTCTACACTTACAGTATTGATCAGTTTTAAGGGCTCCGCTTAACATTTTCTTTAGCAGCCAGCGTTTATCATATCTGTAATTGTCTAGTAGATGGAATGCTCAATTTTCAAATGTTTGCATGTAGGTAGAACAGTTGAGTCCCTTGCTGATTACTTATTGGAGAATGGAGAGAAACAGTTTATTTGGGATTATTACTAATCGAGTCTCTTAGCTTGATCACATCATATAGATACGCCTTGGAAGATTAATCATGTCCTGAAACCTGAACATAACTCGTTGCCATTGTACTGAAGCTCCCAAACCATACCTTCAAGAACCAGAAACTCTGGGAGTGTCAGATTAGAATTGTTGCATTGGACTGTACTGTGCTGCTGGAAGATTCTAGGAGATTAGAATTGTTGCATTGGACTGTACTGTGCTGCTGGAAGATTCTAGGGGATTTTTTTCTGGATGCCAGTTTTTCACATACTTTTTTTTTTGATAAAAAGTTTTTCACATACTTAGAAAATAACCAGTTATATTCTTGCATAGAGCTTTGGATGAAGATGTTTTATTTCCATATGGTCCAATAACTGTTGGTTCTCTACAAAATATCATTCATAGTGTGCTAAATATATCATACTTATGTCTCTCTCATTGATAAAATTGGATCTTTTCTTTTTTGGCATTCTATTAGGTTAAGTTGAGCATTGCTGGTAAAACTATTATAAAGGAAGAGGACCTAGACAAAGCAGATTCTGATTCTCTGTTTGATGATTTGGAGATATCTAGTGTCTCTGGTTCAGAGGATGAACAAGAAAATGAACCTGTATCAGAACGTGTACTCTCAGTTAAAGGCAAGGAAGAATTTAGGAAGAAACTTTACTTTCGCCGTGCATCGGGTGACACGATTTCTATCTATAGATGCATACTGTTGAAAGAATATGAAGAACCATTAATTGATTGTAAGTCTGGTCAGATGGAAAATACATCTTGTGTACAGGAGGAGGAGATGATAAATAGGGTGAAGCGTTTGACTTGTGAACCTCGTGACACATCACATTTGAGAATTGTTATACTAACAAGCGGTGGACATTTTGCTGCATGTGTTTTTGATGGAAATTCCATTGTAGCTCACAAAACATTTCATAGGTAACAACATTGCCATTTCAACTTTTACGCATAAGAACTTGTGAGGCATTATTGCATTATTACTTGATGACCTTGGAATCTCAGATGACAGCAGCGTTCTATTATGTGCTAGCAGTACGGAACCAGTAAAAATGAGTCTTTTGAGTGCTGCAGAAAGATTCTACTTTCCTGTGCCAACGTAGATATAGTTATTAATCTTTCTATGAACAGAAAATACTTCGTAATTCCTTTTTTGTGTTCCGTAACAGATTTCCTTTCTTGATGGACATAGTTTTAACTTTGCTGCTAGCTAGATTGACTGCTTTGTTGCCTGTATCTTTTACTGGTAATACTTTGTTTTCTCCATGTTAGTGATTAGTGACAACTGACAAATTGTTCTCATGTATTTCTTTAGGTATGTCGTAAGAGCAAAGGCTGGTAAGAGGCAATCTGGAAAAGATGCTACTGGAAAAGTTGCACACTCAGCAGGCTCTTCTCTCTGGCGCTATAATGAAGCTGCACTGAAAAAGGTGTTGAATTTGGTGCTTGTTGACTTATATATGTGCCCATTAATAATAAATGCCCAATTGGCTTAGTTTTTAGGTGTCTTTCGTTTTTGTTTGTCTTATTGCAGGAAGTTCAAGACTTAATTGTTTCATGGAAGTCATACTTTGAGACATGTGTTTGTGCCTTCATTTATGCTCCATCGAAGAACCGCCAGATGCTCTTTGATGGGGAGAAGACTCAGTCAGTAATTCAGTCCTGTGATATTCGTCCAGTTCCATTGACTGTCCATCGCCCCACCTTGAAGGAAGCTAAACGGGTATATTGTAATCTAACACAACTCTACTATGAGATGGGATGTTCAACCACAGATGAAGTCTCACCTGATGCTGGAAGTGTGAAAAGTGTTGAACAAAGTCAAGGAAAAAAGAAGGAAGTGGCTGTAGAACCTGAGGAATCTATTTCTGACTTGAGTGCCAGTTTGGAGTTGTTGAATAAGAATGAAGCAGCAACCATACCATCATCTAAGAACGAAACAACACCTCTTCATGAGGCAGCGAAGTGTGGCAATGCTCAGCTGACTCTGGAGTTACTTGAGCAGGGTTTGGATCCTTGCATAAAAGATGCAAGAGGAAAGACACCTTATTCGTTGGCTTCAGATAAGGAAGTTAGAAATACGTTTAGAAGATATATGGCACTCAACCTTGACAAATGGGATTGGCATGCTGCAGATGTGCCTAGTGCACTAACGAAAGAAATGGAAGAATCACAAGCTGCAAAACAAGTGAGTTTTTTGTGCCCTCGTTTCATGAATTTATGTTTTCCATTGTAAAATTCTTTAAGTAAATGCACCAAACATGGTTGTGTATGTTACTATAGGCCGACAAGGATGCCAAAAGGAAAGCACGTGCAAAGGAATTGAAGAAATTAAAAAAAGCAAGAGAAAAGGAAGAGAAGGAAAAGGAGAAGGCTAAGGTTAGTACTTCAGAATTACAAGCGCATCTGGTTGTATAAATCCAATTTATCCTTGTTGCTCATGAGTGATGTACATAGTTTATTTCATTATTTATTGGGTAGCGAAGTGCAAGCATTACTGCTTATTAGTTATTAAATTTCTTATTTATGCCATTTTGTACTATTGAACTGTAGGCTGAAGCATCACAATCACAAACTGATGTTAAAGGCACTTCAAGCGGTCAAATGTCCAACAGAACTGCATCTGTGCCAGGCCATAAACCGAAGCATCTGACGCCGCAGCAAATACTTATAGCAAAGGAGGTATGTGTTCTAAAGACAAACGATTTCCCGCCTGGCAAATTGCTGATTAGTAGTTTCGAACTAACACGCATGTCACATGATTATAAAATTTATTATTCGTTGCTGAACTTTTTAATCAGGAGGAACGACAGAGAAAACAAGCTGAAGAAAGAGAGAAGAGAGCAGCTGCAGCAGAGAGAAGACTTGCAGCTCTCGCTGCTCAATCTGCGGGAGCCGGTGCGTCAGGCGCAGCAGCAGCAAAGCCCTCCGTGCAGAGGGCAGTACCAGATGACAATTCGTGTTCGTGCTGTTTCGCTTCCTTGGCTGGCAAGGTGCCATTCCACCGATACAACTACAAATACTGCAGCACTACATGTATGCATCTTCATTCAGAAATGCTGCAAGATGATTAAGAAAACTGCATGGCGTGGTTCAGACAATTTTGATGTTATTTTACCTCATGTAATCAATAACAGGTTCATTTTTGCCTGTTTTCCGAAAGGTTCGAGGTCCCATACGTTTTGATTCGTGTTAATGTTTTTGGTTCATATTGGAACACATTCTGTTGAGCCCAGCGGAAACGTACATCTGGATCGCTGAGTTGTCCTACTAGACTCCCTTTGCTGCGTTTGACTTGCATACTTGTGGCTGGAATCCACCAAGGACGCTTGCATGCCAAACTGGCAACACGCCCGTGAGCCTTTTGCTGCTGAATGCCAACCTCCGGTAGTCAACAGGAGCCAGGAGGCCACTCGGCTCTTCTCGAATCTCGACCTCTTATGCGTACAGTATCACGGTATCATCTATCATGAGGGCATGCATGAAGCTCAGCTTTCTGAAGATCTCACGACCTGCGTGGTAGGAGCAGATCACAGCCAATGGACTCCACATCTCGTGACTTGGCCATTGGCCTCTTCCTTTGGAGCAAAAAGGCATGGCCAGCAGCGATCCATCTCCTCCCCATCGACCAACCGCTTGGACAGCAATGGCCTGCCCTCGCCCCGGCCTCCTCCACGTATGCACGCGGTGGCGCCGGCCGGCCGGTGCACGTGAAAGCACCGGTCATGTTGACATACTGGCTGCCGCTGCCGAGCATATATTGGCGCCGCCGCACATAACATAACTCGATCGTCGTCGCTTCTGCTCGCACCTCGGTCATCGCTTAGCTAGCTGCAGAAATGGCGGCCGATCCTTCGTCCTCTTCCACGGGCCAGCAAACGGCGGACATCCGCGCGGCCCCGCCCGAGGACTCGAGGCAGATGGCAATGAGCGGGCCGCTCAACGTCCGGGGCGACCGGAGGCCGCCGCCGATGCAGACGGCGGACATCCGCGCGGCCCCGCCCGATGACTCGAGGCCGATCGCAATGAGCGGGCCGCTCAACGTCCGGGGCGACCGGAGGCCGCCGCCGATGCAGAGGGCGTTCAGCCGGCAGGTGTCGCTCGGCAGCGGCGTGACGGTGCTGGGCATGGACAGAGGGGGGAGGAACGGCGGCGGAAGGGGCCAGCGCGCCCTCCCGCGCAGTGGCAGGAGCCTCGGGGTGCTCAACCACAGCGGCGGCCTGGGCCAGCCCGGCGCCGACGCCGCCGCCGCGCGCAGGGGTGGTGACTTCAGCATGTTCCGGACCAAGTCGACGCTGAGCAAGCAGAACTCGCTGCTGCCGACGAGGATCAGGGAGTCCGACCTCGATCTGCCGACGCACGTCGAGGACCAGCAGTCCGCCGGCAGGCCGGCGGAGGACCCGCTCAACAAGAGCGTCCCCGCCGGCCGCTACTTCGCCGCGCTCCGCGGCCCCGAGCTCGACGAAGTCCGCGTAAGTAGCAGCAGTCTCTTCGTTCTTCTTGGCATTCGTGTCACGATGTATGCACGTCTGACAGTTCTTGAATGAAATGTGGACGACATGGTTTCAATATATAGGACTACGAGGACATCCTGTTGCCCAAGGACGAGGTGTGGCCGTTCCTGCTGCGGTTCCCGATCGGCTGCTTCGGTGTGTGCCTGGGCCTCGGCAGCCAGGCCATCCTGTGGGGGGCGCTGGCGGCGAGCCCGGCGATGCGGTTCCTGCACGTGACGCCCATGATCAACGTCGCGCTGTGGCTGCTGGCGGTGGCCGTGCTGCTGGCGACGTCCGTCACCTACGCGCTCAAGTGCGTCTTCTACTTCGAGGCCATCCGGCGCGAGTACTTCCACCCGGTCCGCGTCAACTTCTTCTTCGCGCCGTGGATCGCGGCCATGTTCGTCACCATCGGGCTGCCGCGCGCCTACGCGCCCGAGCGGCCGCACCCGGCCGTGTGGTGCGCCTTCGTCCTGCCGCTCTTCGCGCTGGAGCTCAAGATCTACGGGCAGTGGCTGTCCGGCGGCAAGCGGCGGCTGTGCAAGGTGGCCAACCCGTCGTCGCACCTCTCGGTGGTGGGCAACTTCGTCGGGGCCATACTGGCGGCGAGGGTCGGGTGGGCGGAGGCCGGCAAGCTGCTGTGGGCCATCGGGGTCGCCCACTACATCGTCGTCTTCGTCACGCTGTACCAGCGGCTGCCCACCAACGAGGCGCTGCCCAAGGAGCTGCACCCGGTGTACTCCATGTTCATCGCCACGCCGTCGGCCGCCAGCCTCGCCTGGGCCGCCATCTACGGCAGCTTCGACGCCGTCGCGCGCACCTTCTTCTTCATGGCCATCTTCCTCTACCTCTCCCTCGTCGTGCGCATCAACTTCTTCCGGGGGTTCCGGTGAGTCGTCGTCATCCTAGCTAGGCTAGCTCTTCCCGTTTGACTTCCTTCTCGGTCGATCGTCAAGCTGACCACCGCCTGCTGCAGGTTCTCCCTCGCGTGGTGGTCCTACACGTTCCCCATGACCACGGCGTCGCTGGCCACCGTCAAGTACGCCGAGGCCGTGCCGTGCTTCGCGAGCAGGGCCCTCGCGCTGAGCCTCTCCCTCATGTCGTCGACCATGGTGTCGCTGCTGCTCGTGTCGACGCTCCTGCACGCGCTCGTCTGGCGGTCGCTCTTCCCCAACGACCTGGCCATCGCCATCACCAAGGACAAGCAGAACGGCGCGGTGAAGCCGAATGGCAGGGGGAAGAGGGCGAGCAAGAGGGTGCACGACATCAAGCGATGGGCCAAGCAGGCGCCCCTCTCCCTCGTGTCCTCCATCACCAAGAGCCACTCGGCGGACAAGGAGGAAGAGGAGAGAACAGACTAGGAATGGCTAAACGACTCTCGTTACCAGAACTTGGGGTCATATAGATAAGATGGATTAGGATATCATTGTATACACTAGCCAGAAGAAACGTGTTTTTTCCATAAGTATAAGAACGTAATAATAAGTGATGCTATAAATCTCTCACCACAGAAAACTGTATGTAAGCCAAATCAGGATTCATAAGAACATGACAGTAGTTTTATTTCTTTACAGAAGTCTGAAAAATTCTCATAACACGATGCTAGATTTATTCATCAAAATACATAGGACTAAACAAGCTCGCTTACTAATACCTACCGATCAAAACATAACATGACAATAGTTTTATATCTTTACAGAAGCCTGAAAAATTCTCATAACATGATGCTAGTTTTATTCATCAAAATACATAGAACTAAACAAGCTCGCTTACTAATACCTACTGATCAAAACAAAGTCATCATCATCAAGAACCCGTGCGTCTTTATGTCCCACAAAGTTTCCCCGTCCAATAGTTTCAACAATCCTGACAAACTCAATCCTCTTTTCTAGAGGAAGAGGAACATACGGCAATCTGAAAACAGGCCTTGCCACCCCAAGCTGAGCCAGAGCAGTGTTGAGTGCGATGGGATTCGGCTGACAGAATAACCATTTCATCAGAGGCAACAGCTTCTCATTTAGCAATGCATTCTCCCCTTCATACATAAGGCTATGCATGAGACCAGGAACAAGGTTGCTTGCTACAGAAATTACTCCGGTGGCACCAAATTTCCACCTAGAATCATGGCATTCATCATCATTACCACTCCATATTGTTATACCTTTGTCAGTGTAGCACTTCACCCTCTCATGTCCGACACATTCTTTCACTCCTGCCAGGTTTGAATAACCTGAAAGTGCCTCAATAACTTGAGGAGGAATATCCTGGCCACTCCTGGATGGCACATTGTAAATGATGGTTGGACCCATCGGCAGAACAGCCTCGAAATGAGAGATCAATCCTTCAGTTGAGGTCTTCCCATAGTAAGGATTGATGTGGAGAGCTGCATGCATGCCAACAGCAAATCCCTGCTCTGTTGCGTGAACAGCCTCTCTGGTAGAATTACTTCCTGTGTTGCCTATCACTTTAATTCTAGTGCCAAAGCAGTTAACAGTGTGACCAATAAGCATAATGTGTTCATCCCAGCTCATTAGGTGACCCTCTCCTGTTGTTCCACCAACTATTGCACCTTCAGAACCACCTTCTATCTGCATGTTTATCAAAGAATCATATGATTCGAGATCGAATCTTCCATCTGGCAAATAAGGGGTTTTCACTGCAGTGATTAGTCTGAGACTTGTGATATCACCAGTTGATGTCCTGCACCATAGAATCAAAGATAGACGAAATACCTCAGGAAGTAGATAACAAGTATCAGAGCTCACAGATACTGGCTTCCAAGTGTAAGTCATTTTGGCTTTTCTAGATACATGATTTTTGCTATGCACCTAGATATACATTATGTCTAAACTATGTTTTTACTATGTATTTAGAACAGGTAAAACGATTTACAAATCTGGAATGGAGGGAGTAACATCAAACTGAATTACAGTCAACAGAGGTTGTATGATCCCACTTTGCTCCAATCCGTAAAAGATTGAATGCAGTTTACAATAGAAGCATCACATTATCGAGCATATGTATTGACCAGAGTACCAGACAATAGAAGAGTTCACATTTAGCATTTTGGCTAGACTCTTCCTGTTAGAAGTTGCCAACTTGCAGAGACAAGGGCTGATACGCCATAATCAGGTTAATTTGCATGATTGGCTTCAAGAAAAACAAGAACATTTTCTGCATCTCAATTTAATGTTTCTCCATGCAAGAGTTGAAGTTATCATCATTCACCAAGTATATGTCTCCATTATGTAAGATCAAAATGGGCAATGGCATGACTTCGTAGTCTCATTGAAATAAGAACTATACCTATCTTGAAGATAACAAACTCAATGAATCAATTGCAAAACAGCAAAAGAGGTCTTTATATCATGGCACCGATAAGCTGGCTTCATGTTCCAATTGGCAAATGATGGCTGTTGATGAATTATTTTTTCATGACATCTTAAGGTTTCGACAATACAAGTTCAGAATAGAAGGGCAAACATAGCCATAGAACATCTAATACATAACTGAATTTATTATTTTAAAATTGATATACATGGCAATTTTTACTCATAGTTAACAGCATACCCAGTGGTATCGAGCTAAAAGTGCTACAAAGTATGATTTGAATAAACAAATTAATTAAGGAACAAAAAAAAAATGCCATCACTCGCTTTGAATTAAATGAGTTACCGATTTTTCACTTCAATGCTTCGCATTGGTAGATAGTCATCTAGACTGGTGGCTGCCACCGGAAACTTCCCTCTTCCAGTCCTGCTCCTGCACATGTTAGTTATGTCTTAGGTTTGGATGTACAGACAATGTATGCAGATTGCAGAATAAGTTATCTAGACACTCAAGGCCAATCTTTCCAAAAAAAAAACAAAGAAGGTTATTATATTTCCAGTAGTACGGAGACACCAGGAAGCGTTCAGGCAAGTTGTGCACTCCCTTTGGTTGCAAAAACCATCAAACCACTAAAACTTTGACTACAATGATATTTAAATTTTAGACAGGAAACACGAAAAGATCAAGCATTTGGCAACAGAGGGGACCACCTAGTTGCTAATGGTAGGAAAAGGAAAACAACAATTAATTACATATTTACATAGAGGATCAAGAGATGTCATCTGTAAGTTTTATAAAACCTCTTTGCAAGCAGTAAGAAATGTCCACTAAACTGATAATGCCTGGTCAGAGGTGGAGAGATTAAGTTCAGAGGACAATGAATATTTAAAATCTTCATTGAAGAGGAGCGCAGACAAGTGTTTTTTTATATGAAAATGAATTTGGCCCCTGGCCCAGATGGATTTTGGAGCTCAGTTCTATAAATACAGTTAGAAATGTCCACTAAACTGATAATGTCTGGTCAGAGGTGGAGAGATTAAGTTCAGGGACAATGAATATTTAACCAGAATCTTCATTGAAGAGGAACTCAGACAAGTGCCTTTTATAAAATGAATTCGGCCCCTGGCCCAGATGGGTTTTGGAGCTCAGTTCTATAAATACAGTTAAGGGAGATCTTATAGACATGGTAATAAATTTCCATGCAGGAACACTTGATATAGGTAGACTCAATTATGGGGGCAATAATTCCAAAACTCAGGAAGCAGTCAATGTGAAACACTTTTATTTGCTTACTCAATGATTTTCACCAAGCTTTAATGGAGAGATTGAATCCTTTTGCCAATAAGTTGGTAGATAGATGCCAAACAGCTTTCATAAAGAGGAGCTACAAACTAGATTGGGGCTGTTATTCTTCATGAAACACTGCATGAGATAAGAAAGAAGAACCTGAAGGAGGTGATTTTGAAAATAGACTTTGAGAAGGCTGATGACAGTGTCAAATGGCAATTTCTGGATGAAGTTCTTGAAAGCAAGGGCTTTAGGAGCCAGATTAGAGGTTGGATCATGAGTACTGTAAGAGAAGGGGAAAGTTTGCATCAACATTAATGAGGTGAATGGACCATATTTCAAAACCCACAGAGGCCTACGTCAGAGGGATCCATACTCTCCTGTGTTATTCAACTTATTTGGGGATACTCTGGCTTATATTTTGAACAAAGCTAAACAAAGGGAGCACATTCGAGGCTTAATTCCACACTTGATCCCTGGGGGCCTAAATCATTTACAATATGCCAATGACACTTTGCTATTTTTGGAGGGGGGTGACCAATAAGTTTGTAACCTGAAATTTTTGCTATTCTGTTTTGAGTGGATGACTGGGTTAAAAATTAACTATCGCAAATAAGAAGTTCTAGTTCTTGGGGTGGAAAGATGTGAGCAAGAGAGAGTTGCAAAAATGCTTAACTGTTCAATCAGGAGTTTACCCATGATTTATCTTGGATTCCTATTTCTAATGTTCATCTGGGGATCAAAGCCCTGAGTGGGTAGTGGCCAAAACTAAGAAAAGACTTCAATGCTAGAAAGGAAAACACATGGCATCAGGGGGAAACTTATTTTAACTAACTCATCCTTGAGTATTCTTCCTATGTATGTGATGGGGATGTATAGCTTGAAAGAAGGGTTACACCAACAGTTAGATTCTATTAGATCTAGGTTCTTCTGGCAGGGTGGTAGTGATAAATTTAAGTATCATATGACAAGGTGGAGAATATCTGCATTCCAAAAGATTAAAGGGGTAATAGATACTAGAATTATGAAATAAGCATTACTGGGCAGGGTATGGAGGTTGCTGAAAGCTGATGAGGATGACCAATGTTATATTTTACTAAAAAGTACTTCAAGAATAAAGCTTTTGCACAGGCAGAGGGCAAGCAGGGATCTCAATTTTGGAAGGGGATAATGAAAACTAAGAACTCTGTGAAGTGGGGTTTAGCTGCTAAAGTGGGTAATGGTAAGAATATCCTTTTCTAGGAAGAGGTTTGGGTTTTAGACATAACTTTGAGACTAGAGTTTCCATCTCTTTTTGATCTTTGTAGGTTACAGAAAAGGGTGGTAGGTGGCCATTGGGCATGGGATGGCTGGAGAATTGATTTTCAAAGGCCTTTGGAAGTGATGATATGTGTGAGTGGGAGAGACTGATGGACATTATTGACAAATATTTATTATCTGAAAGAGAGGATACCTTTACCTGGATCCTGGAAAAATCAGGTCAATATTCAACTAAATCCATGTACCATGGATTATCCTTCAGGAGAATGGTTAATAGGTCAAGCTGTGGAGGAATAAAATTCCAATGAAGATAACAGTTTTTATATGGCTAGTAATGCAGGGTAGACTCCAGACAGGGTCTAATTTGAAAAAAAAAAATGTGGAGGGGAAGTGGCAAATGTTAACTTGTGGGGATTGGGAAGATGAGGATCATATTTTCTTTGGGTGTATTCCAGCCAGAACAATTTGGGCCTGCTTGAAAGAAGCGTTGGGGTGGGATAGATTGCCTAATAGCCTTCAAAGATTTCTTTGATAATTGGCTGCCTCTGAATAGTAAACATTATCATATCAAGTTTTTTGCCATTTCTGTTGTCCTGTGTTCTATCTGGAACACTCGAAACAAAATGGGGACAGAAAGGAGATTCCTGAAATCAACTAATGAGGTCTTTCACAAAATGTTCAATTTCATGCAGAAGTGCAAGATTTTGCTGAGAAAAGGAAACACAAGCTACTTAGAAGACATGATCAGCACTATGAAGCAATGTCTGGGAGCTTTCTGGAGGCTATCTGATGACATGGGTATTGAAGGAGTGCTGTAAGAAGACCGCTCAAGCTTTGTGGATGCTTAGTTCTCTGTCAAAGTTCTAACTTTCTGTTGTTTGAAAAGGCTTTTGGTTGCGTGGCTTTAACAGCCCATTTCTTTGCTTAGTTCTCTGTCGCAAACTGGTTACCCCAGTCTTTTATTTTCTGTTCCTTGTTGCTTTTTAGTTTTTGTATCACTGTCAAACAGCAACTCCGTGAGCTTTCTATAAAACCACTGTATTTTCCTCCGTAAAAAAAAAAACATGAAAAGATCAAGTAGACTTCTGAATGTAATGCTTAAAAGTGCAACTTAATGGATTTTGGGGAAATATGTTGTCAAAGTTCTGAGACGATGTCGTATAAGTCTAGAATAACTGGATTTGTGACAATAGGATTTAAATTGCAATTCAGTCTTAATAATATATTGATGTGCAGTTCTCCTGCATGTTTGAGAAAAAAATTGCAGTTCAATGCACAAGAACCATGTTCACAAAGGAAAACATCACCCAGAATTTTCTTTTTAAAAGAAAAAACTGCTAAGCCTGGTGAAGTCTTCTAGTAAACAGGTTGCCATTCTAGCACTGCCTGCAGCTCGTTAATTTTAATTGGGTGTCCATGTTTCATATGATACAATACCGCCTTTTCTTTTTTCCTACAGAAGTTTTCCCCATCAGACATCATTCCATATGTTTGTTCCTAACTGAAGTAACATCGCATTCACATTGTTTATAGAGCCCACAAGGCAATGGTTTGCACGATCCAAGGCAAGAATTGTTCATCCTGGGTCTCTAATTCTCCACCATCCAAATCCTGCTAAGCGGCATCTGATGATCTACGTTCTGTGAAGCTAATTTATACTGTGTACATCAACGGGGAAAATTGGGAATTACAAACGAAACAAACCAACGGTTTTCTTTTCCTTTTTCTCTTTCTTTTTTGCGAGGACAGTTTTCGAGGATATGGAATTTATGTACTATGCGATTTTGCAATTGTCTGAGTGAGAGGACGGACTAATAAACAAGCAAAATGAAGAATGAGATTAGCGCTTCAACTGCCTGCAACTCTCCATACGAACGGAACAAACGGCAGAAATCGAAGACTTCAGAGTACCAAACCTATGCTGGGAGACCGCGGCGGGACGACGCAGTGGCAGCCGCGGCGCCAACCCCAAGCCCATCGTGGGAGGCTCCTGCCAGCCGAGACGGAAGCCCGGGTTAGCCGTCGGCAGCGCCATGTTTCTCCGATGAAAGAATTGCGAGGCAGGGTTTTGATGCGGAGTGGGGAGGTGAACCTGTTGACGCTGACGCTGGTGCCTGGACTCGGCTTTGGACGGTTGGCGACACGATAAAGCTGACCGACCGTCCAGCCCACACGCAGTGCAGTGTCGGAAAACCTTTGGAGCCCGTTGTACACGGCCCAACACCCTGCATTGGATTGGACCGCCCAGGCCCAGTGGCTGGGAGCAGCCGCTCGCGAGTTCGAGCCCCCCAGGGCCGAACCACGCGCGCCTCACCGGGGATTTTTCCCTAAGGAACAGTAGTTCCTGTCAGCCGCCTCTCTCGCATGCAACCACAAAGAGAATGCGACGTGCCCGTCGCCTACAGATCCATGATCTGGTGATCTCAAGAAAGGACGCGATCTAGTTATCTGTGTGTAGTTGTAGGTTTGCTTGTGTATGCGTGGTGTGTGTGGGGTGTGTGTGTGTGTAGAGTTGGTGTGAATTGTACATGAGCAAATACTACAAACCGTACTCGGATGAGAGGCGTCAAAAAAAAAATCCAAATCTTATTTATCGAAAAGGGCAAAAAAAAAACAGGCAGCATGTCGCTGACGTCACCATACTCCATGTTCCTATGAAATGAAAAATACCACTAAAAAACATATGCAACTTTTGTGTTACATGTCATCATATTAGATTAGACATGTGTCAAAACCCTTCCCTTTTATGTCTGTCTTCAAAATCCCAACTTGAAGACATTTTTTTAATAAAACCTCATGTTATGTTTTGACAAAATATAAGACAGAGCCAAGTTTTGCTTTAAAGCCAAAATCCTTGTTATCAAAAGTAGGATAAGGCTAAATGTGAGCTTCTCAGTCGATAGCATTTGGGTCAAACAAATGCAACGTAATCATAATGGGTTGAATGACGCTAGGTTTTCTCGTGATCTATTTCCATTACCCGTGCAACCAAACAAATCACATAATCAAGATCCTCCCACCACTCCCCTTTTGTTTCCACATTACACTATCAGCCACAATGAAAGTTTCTTGTTTGGTTTTGATAATTGAGTAACAAACTAGGTAGACTAATTGTGCTTATGTAAGATTTGCAGAATTTAGTCCACATATATACTTGTGTGAGCAACTATGTCATGGAGGTGAAGATGGCTTGATTTCCTGCAAAGCTTAGACATATAATGATGACGAAAGAGTTTAATGCACATGATACATGACATAGTATCATGTGGCTAAATGGAGAAGATCAAGACAATATTTGGCTTTATGGACCTATTGAACAACCTCAAATGGCTCGTGACCTACTCCCAAACGTTCCAACATTGTATGTAAAGGAAGCGTGTTGTATATTTTGTTAAGCCCGAAAAACTTTGATGCAAGTAGACTGGACAAGAACTAGCAAAGAACTAAACAAAGAACATAAGAACACGGAATTTAGTCTGAAGTTTGACCACACTACAAA
Organism: Chrysopogon serrulatus; assembly: GCA_015844335.1. Taxonomy (NCBI): domain Eukaryota; kingdom Viridiplantae; phylum Streptophyta; class Magnoliopsida; order Poales; family Poaceae; genus Chrysopogon; species Chrysopogon serrulatus. The sequence continues at coordinate 54,306 of JADLZL010002336.1, read as the reverse complement.
GATGTGTCTATGTCCCTGTTGCTGAGAATACTGCAAATGTCTAGTCTCTTTCGACTCCTCACTTGTCAAGGTAACCATAAAGGTTAACTCGACACAAATTCACTAGAAAAAGATGAGTAATACAGATTTCTTGATCCTCACCACAGATCGAGAGCTCCCGAGAAATACCTAGTCATTTAAGATTTGTAACGAACCAAAATCTAAGAGATCTAGAAAATGAAACCGATAAGCTTTCTCACACACCACTTCGCCAAGCCCTTGCACAAACCAAAGATTCTATGACTAAAATCACAAGAAAGGAAGAGAGGAGAGCTTGAGATGAGAGCCTTTAGAGTTCATGGTGCTTAGACACTTGTAAGTAGTCAAACTTTGATCCTCTTTATAGTAGGACACACTTGTTACTCAAAACTCAAAAATCAAAGGGATTTATAGTAGAGGTGAAGATTTCAAACTTATTCTTTGCACTTTATGTAGTTTCTTTTCTTTTTTTTTTTGAACGCCTCATCCGGATACACCGTAGTATCTGCTCGCACACACGCACGCCCACACAACACATGCACACTACTCACACCACCCGTGTACAAACAAACCTACAACTATACTCGATCCAAGACCGCATCCTTTCTCGAGATCACCGTAATCACGTAATCCTCCTCGATTCTCAGGTGACTCGCACGCCACGATTCTATTGTGGCTTCACGCGTGAGAGGCAGACGCTTGGAAACGATCCAAGCGGAAATGTTCTTATTAGGGTGCAAGATGCCCCCACACCCCGGTGCGACACCAGTGTTGCGATCGCCGGGGATCGAACGCCGGGGGCAGACTCGCCATCGCAAGTACTACCACCGAGCCACTGGCTCGTTCGCATGTAGTTTCTGACATAAATAGAATTCGGGATTGTCTATCTTTATCAACACACTTTTTACTTATTTATATACTAAAATACCTTTTCAAATCCCATTAGCTGGTGGTCGCTTACTACATCCAACGGAGGCACGGGGCATCCTCTTTCCCCATATAAGTTACAACTATTTCACCATAAAAAAATCATAAAATTACGAACAATTGAGTTAAATTGAGAACCTCTATCCCTATGAGAAGATTCCACCATATGAAATTTAACCAGCTAAGTTACATTTAGTTCACCATAAATCTCTCATTCACCATACAGTTAACTTGGAACCGTGAATTCTTCTTTCGCCATACAATCAACTCTGAGAGTAAATGCTATGCGTCCATGTTCGTTGCGGCTGTAATTGCAAGCCTCTTGAGAATACTTTCTCACAGTAAATCTAAATATTTATTTAATAATATATTATGGATATGTTTATTACCACCTAAAATTTTGATGAGCTATGCTACCCTATTACGCTAGTTCGAGATCAAGTTTCACGAAAGGGAGACCAGGGGCATTTTGGTAAGCCCAGGTTCTTGAAAATTCCAGACACCCGTATCCAGATTGGGAACTGAAGGCCTGAAACCACGCGCAAATCCACGTCTATCAGTATGTTCGTACACCTGTTTCACATAACACCGAGAATTCAGTGCAGCCCCATTGCACACCCATCGCGCACGTCCACAGCAAGAGCAGTCACGGGTCTACGGTGCACGGGTTCCATCGACAGGCCCCCGCGCGGTTTTGTTTCAAGGTAGAAAATGCATTTCCCGCTGTGGGCGTCGGGCGGCGCACACGGGCCCTTGACCCCGCGCCGCCCACTCCATCCAACGGCCCCGATGCACCCAGCGCCCCTCCCGCGGATCGCGATCCGTGGCCTTACCTCTCCAGCCAATCAGAATGCAGAACTCCCTCCCGCCGGATCGCTCCCTTCCCCGCCTATAAAACTGGGGCGACCCGGTCCTGTCGAATCTATCCACTCAAAGCTCCCGCCCGAGATCAAGGTAGCACACGCAGCTGCAGTTTCTAGAGCCCTCTTTGCCCGCTCGCGATCTCTCCAGCCACGATGCCTGCCCTCGCCAAGCCCGCCTCCCGCACCGCCAAGCCGGCCACGGCGCCGAAGCCGAAGCCCGCCGCCGCCAAGCCGAAGGCGGCCGCCGCCGGGGCCTCCCACCCGCCCTACTTCGAGGTGAGCATCGTCGAACCGCGTTCGGTTGTCATTGAATTGATTTGGTTCCGTCTGAATTTGGGGCTGATTGAATCTCTTATTTTGTTCCGTGCTCGTGCAGATGATCAAGGAGGCGATCTCGGCACTGAAGGAGAGGACCGGCTCCAGCTCGATCGCCATCGCCAAGTACATGGAGGACAAGCACGGCGCGTCGCTGCCGGCCAACTTCAAGAAGATGCTCTCCATCCAGCTCCGCGGGTTCGCCGCCAAGGGCAAGCTCGTGAAGGTCAAGGCCTCGTACAAGCTCTCCGACGCCGCCAAGAAGGCCGCCCCCAAGCCTAAGGCCAAGCCCGCCGCCGCCAAGACCGCCGCCCCCAAGAAGGACGCCGCCAAGGCCAAGAAGACGGCCGCAGCAGCCAAGCCCAAGAAGACCGCCGCCGCCGGGACCAAGCGCAAGGCGCCCGCGAAGAAGAAGGTGGTGGCGAAGCCGAAGAAGTCCCCCGCCGCCAAGGCCAAGGCCAAGCCGAAGACCGTCAAGTCCCCCGCCGCCAAGAAGGCCCGGAAGGTCGCGGCATGAGATGGGTTGATTAGGCCGTAGCTCTGATCGTGGTGTGGTGTTGGTTAGGAGTTGTACAAACTAAGCGAGTCCCCCCAAATCGTCTCTGATGGTGTGTGTCGTAGGCCAGTTCTATCTATCGTGGTGTCCTAGTGTAACAGATGGCTAGGTTTCTGGTGATGCAGATGTATCCTGTTCTTCCAATATATGAAATCAACTTTCAGGTTGACTGAAATCCTGTTCTGAACTGTGATTGCGCACTGGTGCTTAATTTGTCCAAGGAATTTGGGGTCTTGTTTTAATCTTGCAGTCCTGAAGGTTTTTTTACCCCCTGAGACACGAATGTCCAAGTGGATTGATCAAAGCGGAGACGTCCATTGCAACACTGGAGGTGGAGGATTCGGCGGCTTCGCTTTTCATTTGGGGCTGCGGTTTTTCTCCCTGCGCTTTATCGTCCTCTAAAGCGAAAGGTTATCCAGCGATGCACCGCACAATTGTTTCGTGCTCCCACTGCTATTCTTCCATGTAGATTTGCGGTCACTGTCTTCCATGCGTAGGAATCGTAGTGGATGCAAAAGTGGCCGTGACAACAGACCAACGGGTGGCTGGGCACCGTCCGTTGCTGCAGTGGGAATTTCGGATCACAGCGAGAGAAACGGATGAAGCCGATGAATCGGTCTGTGAACGATGCGAGAACGGAGAACAACTGGCTGTTGCTTCTGCTGCGCAACTTAATCAGATGCATTTGCGTGTGTTCATCATGGCGTGCCCGCGGATTTAGTCTACAGCACACGACGTTCGTGGTGGCAGGGGAAACGCACGAATGCGCGTGGTGTCCGCCGTTGGGGATCTGGCTGGCCGTGGGCCGCGGCGGCGAATCAATCACGTCCCGAGCGTGGCCGCGTTCGCTTCGCCAGTCGTGGTTCATCTCCGCGGTCCTCGCGCTGGGCAAATCGAATTCCGTTGGCCGCGCGATTCAAAATTTCGGAGCCGGGATTACCGCGCCGAGTCTCCCAGCTAACAAATTCGTTCGGAGGAAATATCGTTGGGTGCCGTTGTGCCAGCCTGGCAGCCCTGGTCGTCTTATCGTGAACTCTAACCGTCCACCGCCAACCGCCAACGTGCGTTCGTGGGCGCTCTAAAACTGACAACTGACGAGTTGAGTGCAGCACGGATGGTGTACAAATACCCGCCAACGATAAGGACCTGCTTGGAATAAACGTTTCTGCATTTATTTCTCTCTGACTATGAAATTCCAGCTCTATTCTCGTGAAATTTTTTGTGTTCCAAACAGGTTTACACCCGCCATGCAGCGTGTTATTCTTATCTTAGGCCTTGTTTAGATGCACATTGGATTTACAAGTTTTTACACTCTCTCTCCATCACATCAATTTGTACCCGCATATAAAAAACATTAAATATAAATAAAAAAATAACTAATTGCACAGTTTGGTTGTAAATCACGAGACGAATCTTTTGAGCCTAGTTGGGCCACAATTGGACAATATTTACCACAAACAAACGAAATCCTACATGACTTTTCAATCTCTCCTCTCACAAATTGTTTGCCGCATGTAAAGAGCATTAAATATAAATAAAAAAATAACTAATTGCATAGTTGGGTTGTAAATCACGAGATCGAATCTTTTGAGCCTAGTTGGGCCACGATTGGACAATATTTACCAAATAAAAAAACGAAGTCTTCTGGGACTTTTCAATCTCTCTCCCTCTCCCCATCTAAACAAGGCCTTAGGAGGCATCTGTCAAGTGCAGTGCTGGAGCTTTGAACTAAAATTGAGAAAGGACAGACAGATAAGACTTGAGAACAAAGATCAGCATATGGACCGGCGTGAACAGGGCGAGCACGGGCGGTGACGTCGCGACCGCCACCAGCAGCAGTGCAGGGATGCAACATCTAGCTGGGGTGTACAAGATGTTGCCACCGTGGGAGTCCACGGTGCACGGGTAGACGGGCATTCTCCTGCCGGCGTGGATGGGCGTGCTGCCGTGGTGTCTGGTGTCGCCATGCCTCCAAGGAGAGGGTATGCACTTTACATTTGCATTGAAGAGATTGAGTTGAGATATACTACCTCCATCCAATATGAGCGCTTAGGTTTATTCGAGAAATCAATGGAACTAGCAAAACTACATGGTTATCTCTATAAAAGTTGCTACGAAATATAGTAACTGTACTTTGAGAGAAGAGAAAATTAAAAGGGCTACTAAAGTTGCAAAATGTAATAATTATATACTTATTTTGGGATAAACTTTGAATGTACAATTATTTTGGAGCGAAAAAATTATGCGTTTACGTATAGACTATAGAGTGGTGTCTTGAGTTTATTTAAAATGGAGATATGGCGGTAAACTGTAACGTAACCGACCAATTTATAAAAGCATAAGTGAAAAAAATCACCCGCTAAGCAAGCAATTGTCACACTTAAGCCGTTATAAACCCGGTAGTCCGGAAATCTCGAAGGATTTCAAACCAAACATCATCAACCAAGATCGTATGGGTTTAGCGTCACCATTCGCATGTTACAACATTTCACAAATAGTTCAACAACATCAGAGTGCGGAAATAAAGTTATTACAACCCGAGTTCTTCAAATACAAATAGCGGAAACAAGATAGTTTTGAAAGCTCAACCCACACACAACAACTTGAGTATTAAATAATGCCAGCCTGATGATCAATCCACAAAAGCAAGTGGGAAGAGTAGTAAGAACGACCATAGCCCTTTGGTGCTTAATCCACTTTGGATATAAGCGGGTTTCGCAATATACGTGGGTAGGTATGGCCATCTGCACAAACAACAAGCGGGAAAAACCCTGAGTACGAGAAGGTACTCAGCTAGACTTACCCGACTGACTCAAAAGTAAAAGACTCCAAGGAGTATGACAGGCTTTATCGGGAGGTAGCTCGACTCATTTTGCATAAAAGCGGTAGTAATATTTAAAGTGACAAATTCGGCTTAATCATCCCTATTTAAGCTAGGTAAGCACCTATACTATTCATCATTATAGTATATTATTCATGATTAAGCAAGCAAGTAGTAACCGTAGCCATAAACATTAGCTTAACTCATCATCATCATTAACCATATTCCATAAGCATTACTACGATGTTGCAGCTCAAGTCAAGGTGTTCACCGTCCCAGAACGATGGCGATTCGAATCGATTACTACTGAGCTCGGGGGGTATTCCTCACACAAACCACACTCACCCGCTAAAGTGAGCTACGTGATCACCGTGGCACGTATCCAGAAAACAAAGCGCGGTCTCGCATGGAGCCACCGTACCGGGAACCGCCCGACGCGCCTTAGCCAGCCAAAGCCGGACCTCGGACTTACTCTTCGCGCCCGTGGTCCCCCCATCCATCTCCAATACGGTGCGAACGGGTCGAGAACCGGCCCGGATAGTGTTAGGCTTCGCGGTCGGAAGTGCTTATCCGGCCAGCTAAATGTGAGGCATGCGTTCAATATGACTTGGGGTACAACAACGGTACGGTCCTTAATCGACACGCACGGAATCACTATGGTCCAACCACCCCATAAGACTCCGTCCGGTCTCCATTTATCATAACCGAACCATCAACCGGATGATATCAACATAAGCTTTTCCATCAATAGCAAGTAACCACCTATACTCGCGGATGACGTGAAATCACCCGACTTCTACCGCCTAAGCAAGCTAAGCATATTACTCGCCCTAGACTAGCAGGGTGTATCAAGGTGGGATAATCAATGGTAAAGCAAGGATATAATGCATCAACGGTATCACACAACTCCTATACTTAATGCAACAATCATAAAGCATAATTAGACTGTTAGAAAGCATAGGTAGTAGATGCTCCGGTGCTTGCCTTGCACGAAGTCGGACGCCGGTGATCGGGGGCACTCAGGCAGCTCTTCTTCGCCTTCTTCTTGTGGAACCTCCTACTGGGGCTCCTCCTAAGAAGATTACGCTCGGTCTCCGAATACGGGAGGTCCTCTTGCGAACCTGTATGATGCATCCAGATCAACGAAAATGCTCATCTTGTGGCTCTATTCTCCTGTTCTCCGTTTGAATACTACCGGGTAAGGTGGCTCGGTGAGAACATAACTAGCCCTCCCGACGTGCATAAGTATCATGAATGCACAACGTATGATGATCATGGATGGAGATGATTAATAAATCTTTTGACAGAAATAGGTGCATATCTCTTCTCTACTAACAACCTAACTCATTTACTTGAGTAAGTGCATATCTCTTCTCTAACACTTAGAGAAGTGCATAAAGAAGAGGGTGTGTTTGACATGCACATACACACATACTCTTATTACAAAAAAGATGGGAGCGATATCACTATTCATTCCAACATCACATTTCAGCTATGATGCTCAATCAAGGAACCAGCAAGCATTACATAATGAAAAGTGCCCAAAGGAAATATAGCATCTACTAAATTAATTAAATCAAAGCCTTATCATTTCATGTGAATAAATAGGCTTGAACTGTGACCTCTGTCTAGACAGTTCAGAAAATTCTACAAAAATTGCAGGAGCTACACTATGCTATAACAGAGCCATGATAAATTTTTCATCACATTTTACCAAGTACAACAGCCTACACAAAAAAGATGAAACTACTGGTCAGAAATGCACATTTAATAACTTTGCACAGTGAAAAGTGTTAAACAACAAATTTCATAATTTTAACTAGAACTTCTTAGCACAAGAGCAATCAGCAAAATTACCAGGGCTTAATTCCTTATAATTAATTTATTAAAAATCATACAAGAATCAGCCCAGAAATTGAAATTAAATCATATTCCAATATTTTTGTACAGTAACTGCATGACATATATTTTTCCCAGAATCTACATTACACATTGAGCCTAACAAAATAAGAATCACATTTTTCAGAGCAATATTCTATTTATTATGCATTTACTCAGATTTCAGCAATTTAAGCAATTAAATAAATCTACACAGAAAATATTCACCAAAAATACATCTCATATTTTTCAATGACAGATCTAATCAGTAGAAGTCTAACAAAACAAATTTCACCAAATTTGGATCTCATTTGCCTCAAATATGAATTTAAAAACGAAATACAAGCATTTAAAAAATCCTTTCTAAAGAAAAACGGCTCTAAAATGCTAGGTGCACCCGGTCCATTGGACCAGGGCTCACTGGCCAGCGGGCCCGGTGGTCAACCGCCCCACCGGTCACCGGCCGGCGGCGAGCCGGCCGCTGACCGGCCGGTGCTCGTCGGCGGTGAGGTGGTTGCTTGGCGCCAAAGGCACACCGGCGTGCTCCCCCTCGGCAAGCCGCACCCGTGGTGGGGTTGGTTGCGCCGAAGTGGCGCCGGAAGCGTGCCGGCGACGAGCGGCGGCGCGAGGCAGCTCTCGCATGTCACCGCCGGTGGCCGCTTCCGGCGATGGCATGGCGAAAGGTAGGAGCGCGTGAGCTCCGCGGAAGCTAGGCGGGAGCTTGCCGAAGAGTTGGTTGCCCGGATTGGGCGACGAGCCCCGGCGGCATGCATGCGAAGCCTTGGCGGCGGCGAGCGGCAAAACGAGCGGTGGCGTGGATGCCAGGCCTGATTGGCCACGAGGCCTGCGGAGTTCGATTCGAGCTCAGGCGCTCGCGTGCGCAGTGACGAGAGAGAGCGCACGGGTGAGCGGGAACGCGGACCGCGAAGCTCCACGAGCTCCGGCCATGGCGCTGGCGGTGGCGGTGGCGCAATGCGCCCACCACCGAGGCAATGCATGTCGGCCCCTAATTTTTAGGGTCCACCAGGCATCATATGTCGATCCCTCGATCGATAGCCGACACGCACAATTAAACAAGATTGATATCAAAAAGCATACTTTTATTGCTACCGGGAAAACATGATACATTGTTCGGGTTTACATAGCTTGGGTCACTAGCCTTATAGTATATATCGAGTTTTTAAGACAAATGGTTCTATATTATCGTGACTCCATTCCTACACACAGCAACTCGGAGTGCATAAAAACCCTAGCTATTCCTATATCGCGATCATCGTAGTCCTAAGCGTAGTCCTAGCGTAGCATCTTCACGAGGTCATGCAGCTCCGTCTTCATGTATCCTTCGGTGTCCTATCCTCATGTAGCTCCAAAGTAGTCCATCCCGGTGTAGGCTCTCGGCGGCTTCATCCTCGGATATACTCCCGCAGCTTCCCCCGTCTAAAAACATAGGGAGAAGGGGGTTGAGTACTTACGTACTCGGCAAGCCCCCAACTTTGGGTGGATGGAGGTTAAATGTGTAGTAGTTATAATTATTACGGTTGGGCCCCGGTAGGGTATTCATCATCCTCACCAGTTCCCAAATTAAGTTATGGTTACCAAATCATTAATACGTCTTACCGAGATTATCCATTATTGTTGTAGTCTAATCATAGCGTCTCATCCCGCATCCGCCCATTCCAAGGACGTGGCTATTCGAATAGATTCAAGTAAACTCTGCGAGAGGTTGTACACTTTTCCCCACACGGTAATTACGATTCCTTCCATGATCGGTGGTTAGAAAAGAATTACCGAGATCTCGTACCGATAGTATGCATTTCTTAGGGATCCATACATTTCCACTACGGCGCCGGGGGTTTGGGAAAAGTTAAGCGGGGAAGACCACTCTTCTTCCTACACCTAACCCGGACATGGAAGCTCTCTCGCAACCCATGCCCTCACACACTTTGTGGAAGATCACTTAGCATCCACACTTAGAATATATGAATATATGTATATAGCTAGCAAATGTGCACCCAACAATTTTACGTGGAAGATCACATAGCGTCCCACGCCCAACCAGACCATGGAAGATCACATAGCATCCTACGCCGTCTCTGCTCTACCGTTTGCCTACACCGGCCTCCTAAGTGGAAACATACTTCAGCCTAACGGGGTGTGAGACCAAGTCTACCCATATAGACGTGTGGGCATGCACGAAATATCACACAGGGATGAATAAGAGACTATGAACCGGTCCTTAGGGGTGACTAAAACAGGTATCTCCGACAGGATATCCTTCGCAGTAATATCCGCCAAGTAATCTACACTTAGATTACCCCTACCCGTTTCAAGTCATAGCATATATAATCACTTTATCCGGTTATCTCATGATCACATTATCACATCAGCTCATTAACAATTATCATATATTCTTTAGTAAAGGATCAATTTATAATTAAGATAGAAGGGTGGTAGAGAGGTGGAAATTAGGACTTGCCTCCACTCGGACGACGAGTATATCCAAGGGTCTTGATTCCTTCGCTTCGGGCTTCAGTGTCTTGGTGTAGTGGTACTTCATCTTGGTGTAGTAGTATTCCTTCGAGTCTTGACATCACCATGCTTTACGGATCCATCGGGTCCTTGTACGTCTTCTAGTCTACGCGGTCTAGTGCTTGACAAACAAGAGAGCAGGACCAAACAATGCATACACAACAAGCATAACTAAGCAAGCACGATCAACCAAAACAAGGAGGGGGATCCTAACGGGGTCGGTTGTAGGTGATGGATGGGTTTATCCTAATCCTATCATTACTAGGTGAACTCGAAATAAGAGGTAGGTAAAGATTATCTATCCAACAAGATAGCTCCTGCGGACTGAGCTAGCGTGGTGTGGTTATTTAATGGAAAACCAGACCATATTATTATCCTTCACTATTATGTGAACCTGAAAGGAGAAAGCTTGACCAAGTCATCATAGACGGCTTGGCCTACTTCTATAGGTCCACTGGGGTTTGGCGGGGTTAACTAGACGGGTTTACGTGGAGATAGGGTCTAGGTGGTTAGGTACCGGCATACGTACTTATATACTTGTACGTAGTGTTTAGGCTAGCTATAGATAGGTGGTGGCTAAGGTTAGTGGCACATATGCGTATACATATATGCCTAGGGTTTGGTTAGTGACGCACACGCACATGCATATGTATGCGCCTAGGGTTAGGTTAAGATATAGGGTGGAGGGTAGGGTTAGCCATACATAGGTATATGGTCGCGTATATATATATATATATATATATATATATATATATATATATAATTATATATACCGGACTTACCATGTATGCGTGTGCGTATATACAGGGTTAGCTAGCACTACAGATGATTACGGTTAGCATTTATATTAATTTAGCGGGTTAGCACTAATTATAAAAGAAAGAGAAACAAACAATTATTACTAGAATTTAAATGGGCACCAAAAATAGGAACAATTATGTAGATAGATGGGGCATGATTTTAGAAGAATTTTGGTGGAAGAATTTCTGGAATTGGAAATAGAGTGGAGGAGATATGAATTTCCAAAATTTAATTGGGATAAAGGAAGAGGGAATATGCTTTGGAAATTATTTCTGGAAACTGGATAATAGAAATGAGTGTGAAAATATTGTGTGGAGTCTCGGGTGTACCTAGTTTATTTAGGATTTTTCTGGGAATTTTTCTATACATGGAAAATGTATTTTCACTCCTCTGTGTACGTCCTCCGGGTGCGCGTAGCAATTTTCAGTTGGCTGACGCGTGGGTCCAGGCTGATGGGGTCGGCTGTTGCTACTGTGCTGTGGACCGGGCCTGTACTATGCTGTGGTTTAGCCTGCTCCACCTCTTGGTCCATGTGAAATCGGTGCATGGAGAAATGGAATGGAAGAGGTAGTGTAGCCGGTGGGTCCCGCTGGAGGTGACGTGGCGCCTTTCCATTGGCCGTGTGGTGCAAGTGGGGATGTCGACATCCTCCACTCAACCATCCATCCATTTGCCTCTGTCCGTGCGTGAAGAGAAAAGGAGAAGGGGGGAGTACTTCCTATGACGTGTGGGTCCCGCACGGAGAGGTGGCCTATCCCCATTGGTGGGAGCGGCATTGGATGCTCGTCATCCTCATCCCGTCGTTAAATGTCCGGCCGCCGTCCTCCTCAGACAGGATAGAAGGAAGGGAAGGAAAGAAAAGAAGAGAGGGAGAGAGGGAGAAAGGAGGGGGAAAGGGATGGAGAGCAGGGAGGGAGCTCGGCCGGCGGCGTTCGGGTTTCGGCAGGTGGTGACCCCCCTGACTCCTGGCTAGGCGAGTAGCAGGGGGCGGCGCCTCGGGCTGTCGTGGGTGCAGAGCAGACAGCACGACTGCGTTCGGCGGGCAAGGCGAGGGCGGCGGCCTTCGTCGCGGCAGAGAGGACTCCGGCGTTGGCGGTGCTCGGCCGGGCGTGTGCGCGGCTCGAAGCCGCAGCGGCTCCGGCGTGATGGTGGCCGAGCGTAGAGATGGGGAGGAGGGAGAGCTCGAGAGGAAGAAGGACCGAGCTCGAGCTCGTCGGGGCGACTTTCCAAATGGTGGCCATGGCCGGCTATTTATAGCCAAGCTAGGTCGGTTCCGAGAGAAAATATCTCGGTGACCGTTGGAGCTCGCCAACAATGGAGCTCGAGCTGGACGACGGATTTCACGGAGGAGATAAGATCGACGCCAGAACAGGGCAAGAGAGAGGCGGTTCATGGATATATTTTTGGGCAACCACGGCGGATGCGCTTGACGACATTGCGGGAAGGCGGTTCGGCCATGGTGGATACGCGGTATCTGCGCCGTCTCAAGGTAGAAGACGATGATGACGACTGGGACCCGCGTGTAAGTGGGAGGGAAGGAAGGAGCCGTTGCTGGGCCGGATGGCTTGGCCCATCGGGCGAAAAGGAGAGAGGGAAAGGTGAGGTGGGCTCGGTGGCAACTGGCCGGGAGGGAGGAGGGGGGGCAGGCCGCTTCGAGATGGGGAAAAGGAGATTGAGCCCTGTTCCTCCTTTCCAATTATGAATTCCCTTTCTAATTTTCAGAAATAAACTAAGGCATATATATGGGAAATGAGGATTTATTTAGAGGATGAAAACGTGGGGAGTTTGTAATATTTAGAGAGGAGGTCAGGGGGTTTTCCAAGGATGATGGTCGACGAATTTATTTGGGAGGAAGTTCAAAGAATTTGGGAGAGAGGTCAAGGAGGATTTATTTGGTGCCTAAAATAAACTCTAGAAAGCAATCAAGCAAACAACACAAGCAAGCAAGCATGTCAAGCATTCAAACAAACATGGCAAGCACTTATGTCAAACAACAATGCATATGGTGAATTTTGATGCAACGGTTTTAGAAAAGGTTTTTTTTTTTAAATACGGTTTTGTGGAAAATAAACTAATCAAATTTGTTGTAAATTATAAAAAGTTCAAATTTTTAGTGATTTTTAAAATGGTGCAAAAACACGGGTGTTACAAGTCTACCCCACTTAGAATGAATCTCGTCCTCGAGATTCGAGCAAACTAGAGGGAAAAACCTAGGGAGGAGAGAAAAACTAAGGTGGAGAGAAAACTAATCGCGATTTCCTATTTATCTTACCGTACCATCTTCCATCTTCCCGAGAGGTCTTCAATCTTCTATCGATCTTGGATCCTGCGGGTTGTCTTGTCGTGCTTCTTAAGGTCTTCTTGTAGTATCCATGGTCATACCATCTTCTTCTTCTTCTAACAACTTCTAGGTCTTCGAGGGCTACCCCTCTTAGAGAATTTGATTTTCCGGTGTTCTCAAATTTTTGCATATCACCCTTTTTATTCTTCTTCTCATCTAGAATTCCTCTTCGTCGGTAACTTGTTCTTGACTTGTTTCCGCCCTCTCTAATTTATGGGGTCCGGGTCTACCCCACTTAGAAGATTTGCCCTAAATCTTCTATTATTAGATTGAGATATTTTCAGGCTGATATTATTATGGCCTCTTGGCATATCATGTTCCGATTCATTTCTATTTCATACCGCCTTCATTTGTTTAGCTGGCATTTTATGCATAAGTATGTCATTCCAATGAGAAAAATCACAAATATTTCGGGACCGCGATCTCATTAATTCAAACATAACGGGTGTTACAATCATTAGGGGAGGAGGGAGGATGCAACTAGGCTACAAGTACATCTCCCTAAGATAACTAATCCACCTCGTCGAGTTGGGTGGATGCGATCCTGGGTGTCGATCGTCCTTCTACCGGGCTAGGGTGTGGGTTGGCTACTTCTCTTGGCAAAGGGTTGAGTGAGCGGAAGGAGAGACTCGATGTCGTAGGCCTCCGATGGCGGCGGTGTTTGGCGGTACTGCGCAGGTCCAGTCTTCTTCTTTCCGGAGGGTAGACAGGGGTTCCTTCGGGATGACGGGCTCTTGCCCGACCATGGCGAACATCCTTCTTCGGGGCCCGGGTGATGAGGTAGGCGTTCTTCACCGCTTTGGATGTGGCGGTCTTCAGCTTCCTTCAGGGCTTCAGCGAGAGTGGTCTCGCGGCTTTCTACGGCGGCTACACGGGCTTGGGCTGTGGCAAAATCCACTTGGAGCTTGCGGGCGAAGATCTCGGCTTCTTCGGCTCGGCGAAGTTGCTTCCTCAGCTCGGAGGCTTGTCGGTCGTGTTGCTCGTCAAGAGCAAGCAGGTAGGTGGCCAGGAGCTTGACGGAGGGGTTGTCTTCTTGTCGTTGCAGGGCTTCCATGCGGGCGGTCCATGCTGGTCGGTGCTTGTCGATGGGCGGGAAGAATCTCATGGGGGTACGGGAGATGGGCTCTTCGTAGATCCGCACAGTATATCGTAGGGGCTTTGCGGGCGACGGCTTGGTAGGTGTCGGTGAAGCGAAATCCGGTTGCGGTCATACTCCAGCCTTCGGAGTGGTGGGGGAAGTCTTCACTCTTGGCGATGTAGACGGTGACTTCACAGCGGTCGGTGCCATGTTCCTCATACTCACGGCCTTCATACTCAGGGCGCTCTTGGATGCCAAGTCTCTGCATGGTGGTGTGGAGGAGCTGGGGAAAGCCTGGGGTGTGGATGCAATAGCTGCTGATCCAGACTCCGGCCATTCTTGGCTAGGGGTTTGGTGGTAGTGGTTGTGGGTGGATGGCAAGAAGTATGGTTGTGGAAGAGAGGTGGAAGGCTAGCAATGGGATGACTGGAGTAGGATGGTGAGTAAAGGTGGAGGGGTACTCCTTTTATACTGAGTCGGAGTGAGGCTTGCATGGGACGCTTTGACTGGTCTTCAGGTGTGCGGTGAAAGGAAGTGGAGCGGGTGTGGGTTCCACTACACAGTGGGATACTGTGGCGGGGTGTAGCCTTGGTGACTGTGCGGTGGCGGTGTAGTCTTGACGACCGTGCTGGTGGTGGTCATTGTCGGTTGCGATGTAAATCCCGGAAGTGGTGGATGACTTCTTGGCTCCTTATCTCTTGATCTTGATACTAATTATGCCATTTTTTTTTCTCCAGTTCATTTCTGACGGTCTAAGCCCGTAATTGTCTAAAAGTATCTTGGGCATATATGGAGTTTCCATGGTTTTCTTGTTATTTCAATAAATTATTTCAAGGCCTCATCTTTTGCCCTTTGGCAATATACTCTTTCTTTTCTTTTGGTAGTCTTCAATTGGTAGCACTTCTTTCTAGCTTCATCTTGGACAACCGGAATTGGTTGGCTCTTGAATGTGGGCTTCGTGGGTGATTAGCATTAACAAAGGAGTGTGTTCGGCTTTTGTAGGTGGTCTGTCATGTACTTAGTGGGTTGCATGGGTATAGTTGATTCTTTTTTCGGCTTCAATGTTGAATAGTATTCCTGATCGAAGTGGTAGTTCAATAGTTGTTGGTTTTCATCTTGTCTTCTTGATAATCTTCTTCTAATGGTCTTTTTAATCCTCTCGGGTGATGGTTACCGCATGTTAGTTTAAAATCTACCCTACGGGAAAGAGGACATAAGGGGAAAAGCACAAGGTAACAAAAAGGATCTATTCCTAATAGATAGAGGTAGGGAGAGGAGAAAGCATAAGATGAGAAAGGGAGAGATCTACGGGGTATTTGTAACAAAGCAAACAAGATTCAAGAAAACAGTCAAGGTTTGTCAAGCAAGCGTATACTACTTTCGCGTAACCTATTATATAGGAGCACTCCAAGTCTGAACTCTATGCCACTCTACCTATACTACTCGAAATTTTGAAGGGGATGAGAGGAGTGAGAAAAGGCTGTTTTTGAAATAGAGGGTCAAGGTAAGGTGAGAGTCAAGGGCTAAAAGCAAGGTTTTTGAAAATAGTTTTTTTTAGAAAAAAAGCGTTTCCACTAAAGTCCAACCTAAGGGTTTGTCTTACAGGTCCAAGTATGGCTCGATACCACTCTGTCGGCCCCTAATTTTTAGGGTCCATCAGCATCATATGTCGGTCCCCTCGGATCGATGTAGGCGACACGCACAATTAAACAAGATTGATATCAAAAAGCATACTTTTATTGCTACTTGGGAAAACATGATACATTGTTCGGGTTTACATAGCTTGGGTCACTAGCCTTATAGTATATATCGAGTTTTAAGACAAATTTGTTCTATATTATCGTGGCTCCATTCCTACAGGCAACTTCGAGTGCGAGACAAAACCTAGCTATTCCTATATCGCGATCATCGTAGTCCTAAGCGTAGTCCTAGCGTAGCATCTTCACGAGGTCATGCAGCTCCGTCTTCATGTATCCTTCGGTGTCCTATCCTCGTGTAGCTCCAAAGTAGTCCATCCCGGTGTAGGCTCTCGAGCGGCTTCATCCTCGGATATACTCCTGCAGCTTCTGTCTAAAAACATAGGGAGAGAAGGGGGTTGAGTACTTACGTACTCGGCAAGCCCCTAACTTTGGGTGGATGGAGGTTAAATGTGTAGTAGTTATAATTACGAGGTTGGGCCCCGGTAGGGTATTCATCATCCTCACCAGGTTCCCAAATTAAGTTATGGTTACCAAATCATTAATACGTCTTACCGGATTATCCATTATTGTTGTAGTCTAATCATAGCGTCTCATCCCGGCATCTGCCCATTCCAAGGACGTGGCTATTCGAATAGATTCAAGTAAACTCTGCAGAGGTTGTACACTTTTCCCCACACGGTAATTACGATTCCTTCCATGATCGGTGGTTAGAAAAGAATTACCGAGATCTCGTACCCCGATAGTATGCATTTCTTAGGGATCCATACATTTCCACTACGGCGCTCGGGGGTTGGGAAAAAAGTTAAGCGGGGAAGACCACTCTTCTTCCTACACCTAACCCGGACATGGAAGCTCTCTCGCAACCCATGCCCTCACACACTTTGTGGAAGATCACTTAGCATCCACACTTAGAATATATGAATATATGTATATAGCTAGCAAATGTGCACCCAACAATTTTACGTGGAAGATCACATAGCGTCCCACGCCCAACCGCACCATGGAAGATCACATAGCATCCTACGCCGTCTCTGCTCTACCGTTTGCCTACACCGGCCTCCTAAGTGGAAACATACTTCACCCTAACGGGGTGTGAGACCAAGTCTACCCATATAGACGTGTGGGCATACGAAATATCACACGGGGATGAATAAGAGACTATGAACCGGTCCTTAGGGGTGACTAAAACAGGTATCTCCGACAGGATATCCTTCGCAGTAATATCCGCCAAGTAATCTACACTTAGATTACCCCTACCCGTTTCAAGTCATAGCATATATAATCACTTTATCCGGTTATCTCATGATCACATTATCACATCAGCTCATTAACAATTATCATATATTCTTTAGTAAAGGATCAATTTATAATTAAGATAGAAGGGTGGTAGAGAGGTGGAAATTAGGACTTGCCTCCACTCGCGACAGTATATCCAAGGGTCTTGATTCCTTCGCTTCGGGCTTCAGTGTCTTGGTGTAGTGGTACTTCATCTTGGTGTAGTAGTATTCCTTCGAGTCTTGACATCACCATGCTTTACGGATCCATCGGGTCCTTGTACGTCTTCTAGTCTACGCGGTCTAGTGCTTGACAAACAAGAGAGCAGGACCAAACAATGCATACACAACAAGCATAACTAAGCAAGCACGATCAACCAAAACAAGGAGGGGGATCCTAACGGGGTCGGTTGTAGGTGATGGATGGGTTTATCCTAATCCTATCATTACTAGGTGAACTCGAAATAAGAGGTAGGTAAAGATTATCTATCCAACAAGATAGCTCCCGCGGGACCGAGCTAGCGTGGTGTGGTTATTTAATGGAAAACCGCACCATATTATTATCCTTCACTATTATGTGAACCCGAAAGGAGAAAAAGCTTGACCAAGTCATCATAGACGGCTTGGCCTACTTCTATAGGTCCACCGGGGTTTGGCGGGGTTAACTAGACGGGTTTACGTGGAGATAGGGTCTAGGTGGTTAGGTAATGCAAGCATACGCATTACTTATATACTGCACGTAGTGTTTAGGCTAGCTATAGATAGGTGGTGGCTAAGGTTAGTGGCACATATGCGTATACATATATGCCTAGGGTTTGGTTAGTGACGCACACGCACATGCATATGTATGCGCCTAGGGTTAGGTTAAGATATAGGGTGGAGGGTAGGGTTAGCCATACATAGGTATATGGTCACGTATATATATATATATATATATATATATATATATATATATATATATATATATATATATATATATATATATATATATATATACCGGACTTACCATGTATGCGTGTGCGTATATACTGAGGTTAGCTAGCACTACAGATGATTACGGTTAGCATTTATATTAATTTAGCGGGTTAGCACTAATTATAAAAAAAAAAGAGAAACAAACAATTATTACTAGAATTTAAATGGGCACCAAAAATAGGAACAATTATGTAGATAGATGGGGCATGATTTTAGAAGAATTTTGGTGGAAGAATTTCTGAATTGGAAATAGAGTGGAGGAGATATGAATTTCCAAAATTTAATTGGGATAAAGGAAGAGGGAATATGCTTTGGAAATTATTTCTGAAACTGGATAATAGAAATGAGTGTGAAAATATTGTGTGGAGTCTCGGGTGTACCTAGTTTATTTAGGATTTTTTCGGGAATTTTTCTATACATGGAAAATGTATTTTCACTCCTCTGTAATGCGCCCTCCCGCGCGCGTAGCAATTTTCAGTTTGGCCGACGCTGGGGTCCAGGCCGATGGGGTCGGCCGTTGCTACCGTCTTTGTGGACCGGGCCTGTACTATGCTGTGGTTTAGCCTGCTCCACCTCTTGGTCCATGTGAAATCGGTGCATGGAGAAATGGAATGGAAGAGGTAGTGTAGCCGGTGGGTCCCGCCGGAGGTGACGTGGCGCCTTTCCATTGGCCGTGTGGTGCAAGTGGGGATGTCGACATCCTCCACTCAACCATCCATCCATTTGCCTCTGTCCGCGCGTGAAGAGAAAAGGAGAAGGGGGGAGTACTTCCTATGACGTGTGGGTCCCACACGGAGGAGGTGGCCTATCCCCATTGGTGGGAGCGGCATTGGATGCTCGTCATCCTCATCCCGCCGTTACTCGTCCGCCGCCCTCCTCCTCGCATGGATAGAAGGAAGGGAAGGAAAGAAAAGAAGAGAGGGAGAGGGAGAAAGGAGGGGGGAAGGGATGGAGAGCGGGGAGGAGCTCGGCGGCGGCGTTTTGGCTGGGCGTGGTGACCCCCCGGACTCCTGGCTAGGCGAGTAGGGGGCGGCGCCCGCTGTCGTGGGGTGCGGGGAGCAGACAAAGACGATCGCGTTCGGCGGGCAAGGCGAGGGCGGCGGCCTTCGTCGCGGCGCAGAGGACTCCGGCGTTGGCGGTGCTCGGGGCGGTGTCGCGCGGCTCGAGCCGCAGCTGCTCCGCGTGATGGTGGCCGGCGAGAGATGGGGGAGGAGGGAGAGCTCGAGAGGAAGAAGGACCGAGCTCGAGCTCGTCGGGGCGACTTTCCAAGTGGCCATGGCCGGCTATTTATAGCCAAGCTAGGTCGGTTCCGAGAGAAAATATCTCGGCGACCGTTGGAGCTCGCCAACAATGGAGCTCGAGCTGGACGACGGATTTCACGGAGGAGATAAGATCGACGCCAGAACAGGGCAAGGGAGAGGCGGTTCATGGATATATTTTTGGGCAACCACGGCGGATGCGCTTTTGACGACATTGCGGGAAGGCGGTTCGGCACACGGTGGATACGCTGATATCTGCGCCGTCCTCAAGGTAGAAGACGATGATGACGACCGGGACCCGCGTGTAAGTGGGAGGGAAGGAAGGAGCCGTTGCCGGGCGGATGGCTTGGCCCATCGGGCGAAAAGGAGAGAGGGAAAGGTGAGGTGGGCTCGGCCTGGCACCGGGCCGTGGAGGGAGGAGGGAGGCAGGCCGCGTTCGGAGATGGGGAAAAGGAGATTGAGCCCGGTTCCTCCTTTCCAATTATGAATTCCCTTTCTAATTTTCAGAAATAAACTAAGGCATATATATGGGAAATGAGGATTTATTTAGAGGATGAAAACGTGGGGAGTTTGTAATATTTAGAGAGGAGGTCAGGGGGTTTTCCAAGGATGATGGTCGACGAATTTATTTGGGAGGAAGTTCAAAGAATTTGGGAGAGAGGTCAAGGAGGATTTATTTGGTGCCTAAAATAAACTCTAGAAAGCAATCAAGCAAACAACACAAGCAAGCAAGCATGTCAAGCATTCAAACAAACATGGCAAGCACTTATGTCAAACAACAATGCATATGGTGAATTTTGATGCAACGGTTTTAGAAAAGGTTTTTTTTTTTAAATACGGTTTTGTGGAAAATAAACTAATCAAATTTGTTGTAAATTATAAAAAGTTCAAATTTTTAGTGATTTTTAAAATGGTGCAAAAACACGGGTGTTACAATGCAAATGGCGGTGGGTGGCTCGGCCGTCTTGCGGGAGGAGGTGGCGAAGGCCGGCGTGTCTGGCACGCGGCTTGAGCGCAGCGACGGCGGAACGGCGGCCTCGCCCAAGGGCGCGCGGTCTTCTTGCGCGCGCGGGCGAGAGCGAAGCGAGAGAGCGTAGAGCGCGGGCGAAGCGAGAGCGAAATGGAGCGCAGCCGCTTCCATTTCGGGCGAGGGCGTGAAGTGGCCGCGGCGGTGGGCCCCGCCCGGCCGCATCGCCGCCACGCGCGCGTCGGCGGCGCCAGCGGCGGCGAAGCGCGCGGCGCCGAAAGCCTCGCGCCGGCCGGCCACGACGCGACGCGCGGGCACGGCACGGACGCGGGCCGCTGGCCGAGCCGGGCCGAATCGCCCTTTGCTTCGCCAAGGCTGCAGTGCATTTCTCCTTTTTTTTTTTGAAAATTGAATCTGAACCAAATGCTCCCTTTTGACAAATTTAAAAGCTTTTTCATGAAAAGTGACCAAAATAAAAGTTGTAGAGAATTTCAAACTGAACAACTTTCATTTAGGGCTCAACTCAAAATTCCCAAAAAAAATTTGAACTATAAATTCCTTTTGAATTTAGGGTCATTAAAGAGGATTTTCAATTTATTTTCTTTTGCTCCAAATTACACCAAATCCTTTTGCAATAATTTTGTTAACTCATTTCAAAGTGCTGGGCAAGTGGATCCAAACTTGATCAAGTCATTTGGCAGGGGTAATTAATTAACTAGACAAGCACTCAAGCAATTAATTAAATAGACAAAATGCAACACATGAAATGATGATGCATTTAGGGATTAAAAGCTTGATGATGCTTATGCCATGATTAAGGATGATCAAGTTAATTAATTAAGTGCCTAATGCATGCTTAACACCTGAGGTGTTACAGCCCTACCCCTTAAAAGAAATCTCGTCCCCGAGATTTGGGTTTACTAACCGGGTTTTATGGAATTCGGGATAAACTTCTTTTAGGTAATCCTCAGTTTCCCATGATGCATCTCTATCATCATGGTAGCTCCACACAACCTTGTAAGTACGCACTAGCCGATTCCGAGTAACTCTTTCTTTGCTATCAACAATTCTTACAGGCTCTTCTTTATAGACTAGATCACCGTCAACTTTAATTCTTGCTCATCGACTCTTTCTTCGGGCACACGCAAACACTTCTTCGGTTGAGAGATGTGAAAGACCGGAAAGACGAACTCATTGACTCAGCAACCGCAACTTGTAAGTTTACTTCACCTCTTCTTTCCGAATCTTGTATGGACCCACATACCTTGGTGCAAGTTTCCTCTTGGCTCCAAATCTTTGTGTACCCTTTATCGGTGAAACTCGAGGTATACTAGTCACCAACTTCAAACGTCAAAAGGTCTTCTTCTATTGTCGGATAACTCTTTTTTGTCGGGATGCGCAGCTTTCATATGTTCTTGGATAGTTCGAACCTTCTCTTCAAACTTCGGGAACAAAGTCAATACCGTAGTATCTTCTTTCTCCGGCTTCTACCCAGTTCAACGGAGTTCTACACTTTCTGCCATACAAAGCTTCAAATGGTGCCATCTTGATACTTTCTTGATAACTGTTGTTGTAGGAAAACTCAGCCAGAGGTAGCCAAGATTCCCATGAACCCTTAGCAGATAGCACACATGCTCTCAACATATCTTCAAGAACTTGATTAAGTCTTTCAGTCTGACCTGAAGTCTGAGGATGATAAGCAGTGCTGCGCAATAACTTAGTACCCATACCTTCATGCAAACGGGTCCAAAAGTGAGCAGTGAACTGCGATCCTCGATCAGATACGATGGTCTTGGGTACTCCATGCAAACGAACAATCTCAGAGATGTAAAGATCGGCATACTGAGGTGGTCTGTAGGTTGTCTTGACAGTAAGAAGTGAGTGACTTGGTTAGTCGATCAACGATTACCCGTTGAATCATTACCCTTTTGTGTAGTTGGCAGACCGGTGATAAAATCCATGCTGATATCATCCCACTTCCAAGCAGGAACTGGTAACGGCTTGAGCAAACCTGCCGGCTTCATGTGAATGGCTTTGACACGACAACAAGTATCGCATCGGGCCACATACGCTGCTATCTCTTTCTTCATCTTGGTCCACCAATAACGAGGTCTCAGATCATGATACATCTTGTTACTTCCAGGATGAATGGATAGCTTGGAAAAGTGAGCCTCCTCCATTATCTTGTTCTTGAGTTCTCGGTCCTTCGGTACGACAAGACGAGCGTCGAACCAAAGTACACCATTGTCATCCAGTCTGAAATGCGGAATTGATTCCTTCTTCATTCTTTCTTTGAGGTGGTAGATACCGGGGATCCGTCTTTTGCCCTTCAATGATCTGTTGGTCAAGAGAACACCGAACTTGGATATCATGCAGGATCAGCGGGGATGCATCAGATTGAACTTCTCTTCAATCAACGGCTTCACAACATGATGATGTAACTTGTGACTCAAAGCATCTGCGCAACTACATTTGCTTTTCCCCGTGATAATGCACTTGCAAATCATAGTCCTTGATCAACTCTAACCATCTTCGCTGCCTCATGTTAAGCTTGGGCTGGGTAAAGATGTATTTGAGACTCTTGTGATCAGTATATATGTGGCACACATTTCCCAACAAATAGTGCCTCCAAATCTTCAAGGCATGCACAACTGCAGCTAACTCTAAATCATGCGTGGGATAGTTGACTTCATGCTTTCTCAACTGACGTGAAGCATAAGCAATCACTCGGCCTTCTTGCATCAGCACACAACCCAAACCAGTCTTGGATGCATCACAGTACACATCAAACGGCTTCTCGATATCTGGCTGTGCCAAGACAGGAGCAGTGGTTAGCAACTCTCGCAAGGTGCGGAAAGCTGCCTCACACTCTTCTGTCCAGACAAACTTGTGCCCTTTTTGTAACAGACTCGTCATGGGCTTGGCAATTTTAGAGAAATCTGGAATAAAACGGCGATAATACCCTGCCATTCCAAGAAAACTCCGAACTTCATGAACAGATGTCGGTGGTAGCCAATCCATAACTTCTTGTACTTTGTCTGGGTTAATTGAAATACCATTCTCGGATATGATGTGACCAAGGAAAGCAACTTCCTTCAGCCAAAACTCGCACTTTAAAACTTGGCATACAGCTTATGCTCTCTAACTCTGGTGAGCACAACTCTCAAATGTTGGGCATGCTCTTCTTCATTCGTAGAGTAAACCAGAATATCATCCAAAAATACAATCACAAACTTATCCAATTCTGGCATAAAGACTGAATTCATAAGATACATAAAGTATGCAGGAGCATTCGTCAAGCCAAAAGACATAACGAGATACTCATACAACCCGTACCTAGTGACGAAAGCAGTCTTATGCACATCTTCCGGACGAATCTTGATTTGATGATACCCTGATCTCAAGTCAATCTTGGAAAACACTTTTGCTTTAGACAACTGATCAAACAGAATATCAATTCTCGGCAGAGGGTATTTGTTCTTGATTGTTACGGCATTGAGCGGCCGATAATCAACACATAGCCTGAGAGAGTGATCTTTCTTCTTCACAAACAAGGCTGGACAACCCCACTCGGAAGTACTTGGCCCGATGAAACTCAACTTCTTCAAATCATATACAAATTGTTTCTTCAACTCTGCTAGCTCATTGGGAGGCATACGATACGGTCTCTTGCAGATTGAGCTGTACCGTGCACTAGATCAATTGCAAACTCAATGTCTCTCATCGGTGGTAGCCCGTAAATCTTCGGGAAAAACATCAGGAAACTCACAAACCACAGGAATCTCAGCAAGAGCAGAGGCTTGGATGGCATAGGTCAACTTGGTCATGTCTGCAACTCGAGGCAATAACACTTGGAAAGTGTTTTGACCCAGAGGATCCGTGAGGGTAATCGTTCTATTTCTAGTATCAATCACAACTTGTTTATCTTTCATCCAATCCATCCCCAAGATTACATCCATAGTTAACCCGTAGAACTACCAAATTAACTCTATATGCTTTATCTCCAATTTCAAAAATTGCACGTTCAAGCATCCGATTAGATAGGACATCAAAGACCGAACGAGCCGATGCGGTACCCATAATCTAATTGCTTAAGTTCTAACTCATGCGATCGTGCATATGCTTGACTCATAAAAAGAATGCGATGATCCGTAATCAAATAAAACAAGCTGCAGGATGATTGTTGACAAGAAACGCACCAGCGGTGGATCGTTCTCCTTCGGGAATCTCATTTATGGAGGTGTGGTGAGCACGAGCTTGGTAGGTCGTCCGCTTCTTTGGGTAGGGACAAGATTTTGGCGAAGTGACCCGGTTGATTGCGCTTGAAGCACGGGCCCCGCACAGCAGGTGCATTGGCAGTAGGACCACCAGTCCTAGCTTGAGCTTGAGGTGCAGGTGGGCGATAGCCCCTCTGGTTCTTTGGGGGTGGTGGAGCATTCCTCTTTGGAGCAGGTGCACGGAACCTTGAGTTTTTGAGCGGGAGGGGCGGTATCATGGACGATTAGCCATTAGAGGCCTGTACTGAGAAGATCCTCCCTCGAAGTTCCTCTTGCGGTTCTTGGAAGCAGCGTGCAAGTTGTTGTTGTTCTCTTGAGTCAAGCAATCACTGATGAACTCATTGAAGGTGGCTCTTGAACTGATGCCCATAGTCTTGGCCATCTTGGTGTTGAGGCCTCTCTTGAAGCTAGCTATCTTGTTTTCTTCAGTGTCCACATAGGTAGGAGCATAGCGTGACAAGTTGTTAAACTCTTGCAAGTACTCATTCACGCTCTTATTACCTTGGCTAAGCTTCATGAACTCGAGATACTTTCATAGCCATCGGACCGGGTGGAACATAAGTCTTTGCGAACATCCGGGTAAACTAGCGCCCGTGTGATTGGGGTGTTTGGCGGGAAAGTGGCACGTTGATGAGACCACCACATTCCAGCCGGCCCTGCGGTGATGTGCCCCGTACTCTACCTTCACGTCTCGGTCATGCGCAGCAAGACGAAACTTGTCTTCCATCGTGTTGATCCACTCGAGAGCCTCGAGCGGTTCCTTAGCTTGCAAGAACTTAGGTGGATCCGTGTCCAGAAAATCCTTGAAAGAGCTGTACTGGTTGACCTGACGGTCACGGTGGCCCCCGCGACTGGTGTTTGCTGCAATGTCGCGCAACGTGGCCTCCATGTTCTGCCGACTACCGAGGAACCTGTTGGAAAAGTTGCTCGGCGGTCAATGGTGGTGGAGGTGGTGGTGGCGCCTCCGTCCCCGGGGTTTGCTCCGTTACCCCCGTTTCCTCCGTTGCCTTCGTTGTTACCATTTCCACCATTTCCGCCATTGCCATCACCATTGCCTCCTTGGCCGGATCCGTCACCAACCAAGGACCCACTGGCAGTACGGCGAGTTCCAACCATCTGCATATTTCAGCATCAAGTAATCATTAGGTGATGTTACAACATTGTAAGCGAATGTAATAATCATGCCAATGGATTATTGGAAGAAAATCAATTCATTCAACAACACACAAGCATAAAGATTCATTTCCACAATTCATAACATCACTAATTCGGTTACTGAATAAAAGCATCATCCAGGGCATACAACATCCAAAATTGCCAGCATACATACACTGGACTTTAGGCGTTCGGATAGTACCACAACACATGACAATCCAACACACAAGAGTCACATCTCATCGGGTTACATGCCAACAACAACAAAAGACAAGAGCGCAACTACGACTAGCGATGAGACTACTAGCCTACTCGTGCTCGCTACCGACGTCGGACTCGGCCCGGCGAGAACAACGCCGTCGTCGTCGGTGCGTGCTCGGGTGCGGGTGGAAGGTTAGCGTCCTCCTCGCCACCATCGGGGTCGATGACTCCCGGCTCCATCTCGACAGCTCCAGCGCATGGTGACCATGAACCTGGTTGTGCGAAATGTGGTACTCCCCGTGCAAGCCGGTCAATGTATGCTTTCGCGGTCAAAGAGCCGCGTGCCCCGTGGTGGGCGTCGTTCGGGCTTCATTCCTCTCGGTGACCAACTGGGCCATCATCCCGTCGGCGTTCTTCTCGTACTTCTCATAGCGTGCAACACGTGCGGCGCAAAGTCTCGAGCTCCCCGGTGACCTCTCTCACATACGCCTCAACCTCGTCTCTCGTAGCTATGATGGTGTCCATCTGCTGCCTCAAGTCTCGGATTTGGTCCGAGTGCTCCTTCTTCATTTGCTTCTCATTCTTCCACATAGCCTTGTTCGATCACTTTCGGCTTGTACATTGTTGCTTCAGTGGCATCGTATGCCTCCATCATGGCATACATGGAACTCATAGCCGTGTTATCACTGCCATCAATCTCGTCAACTCCTGGCCAACGTGCACGGCTAGGGGACTGTTCCCAAACAGTGTCCGCAGGGTCATCCTTAGGAAAAGTCCCAGCCAAAGCCGTTGCCAGGCTCAGAGGAAAGCGCTCCATGATCTGGCGGAGCACATGGAATGCGGCTCGACTGGCCCCATCCTGAGCGGTGACACCAGTGGCACCAACACGCCATCCGTCCCACTCGGAGTCCGGGTGGAGTGGAGGAACGGTGATCTCCACGGCGACCAAGTCGTCACCACGAGGCGGCTCCTCGGTGACCCAGGAGTATACGGGTCGCTGGTCCTCTCAGATACCCCGCGTGAGCAAGCACTCTCCAGAGGAGCGTGGGCATGCCAAACTCCTCAAGAAAGTGGTCCTCTCGGATCACCGTGCGTGATGCAAGCCGACGGCGAGGTGCCCCCGCCCGGTTGACTTGCGTGCGGTTTGCTTAGTGCGAGCCATCCGTCGAAAATTTATCCCGGTGAGACAAGTTATTAATTAACCAATTTTTAATTAATAGAAATAATCAATTTATAAGGGAAGGTAAATGTAATGACATGAGATGAACAAACATGATGTATGCACGTATCTTACGTTCTCACAAACTTAGCAAAAATATTTCTAGCGGATATACGGTGGCATACAACGTTCTCTCATAGCGCATAACTAGTCGTTCTACTCGAATCGCCGTTATGTACCCGCAGAAAAATCCACTTCACCCATCCCAACAAGTATGAATAAATGCATTGCGTAAAAGTAAAGATTAAGCACTCACACGCACGTGCATTCCCAAATACACGCACATGTAGTACAACTACCCGATCCTCGTCCAATAACGGCATCGTCTCAACAGACGGCACAACCCACAATTAAACACCTTGGTAAGTACATGGTTTCGACATGTAAATACTTCCTGTATCACACTAACACTCCCTAGATTGCCGGTTGGACAACCATGCTCTCACAACTCCCACTTACCGAGGCGTAGAGGCATTTTGAACCATACATTACCATCCAAGCGAATGGCACCCATACAATTACCTTCTTTGCATGGGCAACAGTCAAAATAAAATATGATGCAAGCCCCCAAGTTAGTACTTAAATAGCCACCTAGAGTCCTTATTTGGGCATAAAGGATATGACCACCGGCATACTCTTAATTTTGCAAACGAATTTTCTCAAAAAGACTTATAGATCTATAAGTTGAAATCCAGTTTGAAACCAAAAATCCTTTGTTTTAAATAGACATGTAAACATGTCGCTAAACCTTGCTCGATGCCACCGTAATGTAACCGACCAATTTATAAAAGCATAAGTGAAAAAAAAATCACCCGCTAAGCAAGCAATTGTCACACTTAAGCCGTTATAAACCCGGTAGTCCGGAAATCTCGAAGGATTTCAAACCAAACATCATCAACCAAAATCGTATGGGTTTAGCGTCACCATTCGCATGTTACAACATTTCACAAATAGTTCAACAACATCGAGTGCGGGAAATAAAGTTATTACAACCCGAGTTCTTCAAATACAAATAAGCGGAAACAAGATAGTTTTGAAAGCTCAACCCACACACAACAACTTGAGTATTAAATAATGCCAGCCTGATGATCAATCCACAAAAGCAAGTGGGAAGAGTAGTAAGAACGACCATAGCCCTTTGGTGCTTAATCCACTGGATATAAGCAGGTTTCGCAATACCCGTGGTAGGTATGGCCATCTGCACAAACAACAAGCGGGAAAAACCCTGAGTACGAGAAGGTACTCAGCTAGACTTATCCGACTGACTCAAAAGTAAAAGACTCCAAGGAGTATGACAGACTTTATCGGGAGGTAGCTTGACTCATTTTGCATAAAAGCGGTAGTAATATTTAAAGTGACAGCTCAGCTTAATCATCCCTATTTAAGCTAGGTAAGCACCTATACTATTCATCATTATAGTATATTATTCATGATTAAGCAAGCAAGTAGTAACCGTAGCCATAAACATTAGCTTAACTCATCATCATCATTAACCATATTCCATAAGCATTACTACGATGTTGCGGCTCAAGTCAAGGTGTTCACCGTCCCAGAACGATGGCGATTCGAATCGATTACTACCGAGCTCGGGGGGTATTCCTCACACAAACCACACTCACCCGCTAAAGTGAGCTACATGAATCACCGTGGCACGTATCCAGGGAAAACAAAGCGCGGTCTCGCATGGAGCCACCGTACCCGTGAACCGCCCGACGCCTTTAGCCGACCAAAATTTGGACCTCGGACTTACTCTTCGCGCCCTGTGGTCCCCCATCCATCTCCAATACGGTGCGAACGGGTCGAGAACCGCCCGGATAGTGTTAGGCTTCATGGGTCGGAAGTGCTTATCCGGCCGGCTAAATGTGAGGCATGCGTTCAATATGACTTGGGGTACAACAACGGTGCGGTCCTTAATCGACACGCACGGAATCACTATGGTCCAACCACCCCATAAGACTCCGTCCGGTCTCCATTTATCATAACCGAACCATCAACCAGATGATATCAACATAAGCTTTTCCATCAATAGCAAGTAACCACCTATACTCGCGGATGACAGGAAATCACCCGACTTCTACCGTCTAAGCAAGCTAAGCATATTACTCGCCCTAGACTAGCAGGGTGTATCAAGGTGGGATAATCAATGGTAAAGCAAGGATATAATGCATCAACGGTATCACACAACTCCTATACTTAATGCAACAATCATAAAGCATAATTAGACTGTTAGAAAGCATAGGTAGTAGATGCTCGGTGCTTGCCTTGCCACGGCGGGGCCTGACGCGGTGATCGGGGCACTCGGGCAGCTCTTCTTCGCCTTCTTCTTGTGGAACCTCCGGCTGGGGCTCCTCCGGAAGATTCTGCTCGGTCTCCGAATACGGGAGGTCCTCTTGCGAACCTGTATGATGCGATGCACGTGCATAAGTATCATGAATGCACAACGTATGATGATCATGGATGGAGATGATTAATAAATCTTTTGACAGAATAGGTGCATATCTCTTCTCTACTAACAACCTAACTCATTTACTGAGTAAGTGCATATCTCTTCTCTAACACTTAGAGAAGTGCATAAAGAAGAGGGTGTGTTTGACATGCACATACACACATACTCTTATTACAAAAAGATGGGAGCGATATCACTATTCATTCCAACATCACATTTCAGCTATGATGCTCAATCAAGGAACCAGCAAGCATTACATAATGAAAAGTGCCCAAAGGAAATATAGCATCTACTAAATTAATTAAATCAAAGCCTTATCATTTCATGTGAATAAATAGGCTTGAACTGTGACCTCTGTCTAGACAGTTCAGAAAATTCTACAAAAATTGCAGAAGCTACACTATGCTATAACAGAGCCATGATAAATTTTTCATCACATTTTACCAAGTACAACAGCCTACACAAAAAGATGAAACTACTGGTCAGAAATGCACATTTAATAACTTTGCACAGTGAAAAGTGTTAAACAACAAATTTCATAATTTTAACTAGAACTTCTTAGCACAAGAGCAATCAGCAAAAATTACCAGGGCTTAATTCCTTATAATTAATTTATTAAAAATCATACAAGAATCAGCCCAGAATTGAAATTAAATCATATTCCAATATTTTTGTACAGTAACTGCATGACATATATTTTTCCCAGAATCTACATTACACATTGAGCCTAACAAAATAAGAATCACATTTTTCAGAGCAATATTCTATTTATTATGCATTTACTCAGATTTCAGCAATTTAAGCAATTAAATAAATCTACACAGAAAATATTCACCAAAAATACATCTCATATTTTTCAATGACAGATCTAATCAGTAGAAGTCTAACAAAACAAATTTCACCAAATTTGGATCTCATTTGCCTCAAATATGAATTTAAAACGAAATACAAGCATTTCTGAAAAATCCTTTTTAAAGAAAAACGGCTCTAAAATGCTAGGTGCACCCGGTCCATTGGACCAGGGCTCACTGGCCAGCGGGCCCGGTGGTCAACCGGCCCCACCGGTCAGCCGGCCAGGCGAGCCGTCGCCGTTGGCCGGCCGGTGCTCGCCGGCGGTGAGGTGGTTCTTGGCGCCAAAGGGCACCGACGTGCTCCCCTCGGCAAGCCGCACCCCGTGGTGGGGGGTGGTTGCGCCAGTGGCGGCCGGAAGCGTGCCGGGCGACGAGCGGCGGCGCGCGAGGCGGCTCACGCATGTCACCGCCGTGGCGCCTTGGGCGATGGCGCGGCGAGCAGGAAGCGCGTGAGCTCCGCGAAGCCGCGAACTGCCCAGAAAAGTTGGTTGCCGGTTGGGCGACGAGCTCGGCGTGCATGCGGCCCAGCGGCCCGGCGGCAGCGGCTTTCAGCTGATGGCGTGGATGACGAGGGCGATTGGCGGCTGCCGGAGTTGACCGAACTCGGGCGGCTCGCGTGCAGCGTGACGAAGAGAGCGTGCCGCAGGTGGCGGGAGCGGACCCAGCGGCTCCAGCGGCTTCCAGCCGCCTTACGCAGCGGTAAGCGGTAGCGCCATGCGCCACTAAGGCAATGCGATGGCGGTAAGTGCTTTCAGCTATCTGCGGGAGAGGAAGTATGGCGGGCGTGTGCAGGCAGCAGCGCGAGCGGCGGCCCGAAACGGCTTCTGGCTGCAGCGATGCTTCTTGCCAGCCTTGGCGAAGCGAAAGCAGCGGAAGAAGCGGCGAAGCGAAATGGAGCGCAGCCGTTTCCATTTCGGGGCGAGGGCGTGAAGTGGCCGCGGCGGTGGGCCCCGCCGGCCAGGCATCGCCGCCACGCGGCGCGCGGCCAGGCGACGGCGGCGCGTGGCGGCCGAGCGGGCACGACGGGGCCGCGGGCCGAGGCCGGGCGGAATCGGCCTGCTGCTCCTTGGCTGTGCATTTCTCCTTTTTTTTTTGAAAATTGAATCTGAACCAAAAGCTCCCATTTGACAAATTTAAAAGCTTTTTCATGAAAAGTGACCAAAATAAAAGTTGTAGAGAATTTCAAACTGAACAACTTTCATTTAGGGCTCAACTCAAAATTCCCAAAAAAAATTGAACTATAAATTCCTTTTGAATTTAGGGTCATTAAAGAGGATTTTCAATTTATTTTCTTTTGCTCCAAATTACACCAAATCCTTTTGCAATAATTTTGTTAACTCATTTCAAAGTGCTGGGCAAGTGGATCCAAACTTGATCAAGTCATTTGGCAGGGTAATTAATTAACTAGACAAGCACTCAAGCAATTAATTAAATAGACAAAATGCAACACATGAAATGATGATGCATTTAGGGATTAAAAAGCTTGATGATGCTTATGCCATGATTAATGATGATCAAGTTAATTAATTAAGTGCCTAATGCATGCTTAACACCTGAGGTGTTACATAAACCATGTAAGATTCTCCATGGTCCTAAGAATGGGCCACTTTAAGGGGGTCTCCAATGATTCTCAAATAGTTAGTCGAAGAGATCTATTGGCTATGAAGATAATTTGCAAATAGCTAATTAGATGAGACATAGAAAAAAAATAAGGGTCTATCTACCGCAGACTTAAGTGATTTATGCCCTCCTAGCACCCGAGTAACAAAAGAGTACAAATCACTCGATATGGAAAAAGAAAGCACAACCGGGTGAAATAAATCAAAGAATCACACGAATTTCAAAAAAAAAAAAAAAAAAAAGCAAAATTTTAAAAAAGACATAGAGAACAGATTTTTTGTATGGAATGCAAAATTAAAATAAGTTCAAACATATCAGAATGAAATACAAATTAAACAAGGGAAGATGAACAGATTTTTTCTATGAAATGAAAATTAAAATAAATTCAAATATATCAATAGGAAATACAAATTAAACAAGGGCAGATTAACAGATTTTATCTATGGAATGGAAAATTAAAATAAATTCAAATATAACAGAAGGAAATACAAATTAAATAAGGCAGATTAACAAACTTAAGAAGCAAATTACACAAGAACACAACTAAATTTACCCTGACGGAACATTGAGGCCTTGTTCTCTTTCACTAATTTGCACAAGTTTTTTCACTCTCTCTCCATCACATCAATTTCTACCCACATATATAGAGCATTAAATATAAGTTAAAAAAATAACTAATTGTACAGTTTAATTGTAAATCACGAGACGAATCTTTTGAGCCTAGTTGAACCACGATTGGATAATATTTGCTAAATACAAACGAAAGTGCTACGATTAGCTTCGGATGCAAGTTTCTTGCAATCTGAACAAGGCCTGAACTTACAACCAAACAAGAATAGTAAAATATGATATGGTGAAATATAATCTGCAATCCTAACCAAGAATGAATTCCCCAACGCTGTAGCTGCGATTGTTCAGTCCGAGTTGTGACGACGGCCGTGTTTAAGAACGGGCGGACGACGCGCGGGTGGGGAGGGAGTACAGAGGGACGCACGACGCAATGGCCAGAGGCTCAGTACCTGGGCGATGATGGCGTCGGGATGGCGGGCCGTAGGGGCACGCATCATTGGCGCACCGGGGTGCAGGCCGAGGCGCCGGAGTGCAGCGGCGCAGCTGCCGGAACGAGTCAGATGCAAGGAAGAAAGAAAAGCACGCGAGGAAGAACTAGTACTACTCTACGGAAGTTCTGTTGCTCATGCATGCCTTGCGTTAAGGGTGGTGGGCGCATCATGTCCGTTCGCAGCATCAATCAGACGGCTCAACAGAT
This sequence comes from Chrysopogon serrulatus, assembly GCA_015844335.1. Lineage (NCBI taxonomy): Eukaryota > Viridiplantae > Streptophyta > Magnoliopsida > Poales > Poaceae > Chrysopogon > Chrysopogon serrulatus. Next base: position 20,968 of record JADLZL010002336.1, on the reverse strand, counting down.
CGAGTGACAGGCGGCTGAGAATCACCCGAGTGACATACAGATTTACCGAAAAAAATAATGAGAGTTATGCGAGAGAGAGATATTTTTAGAAGATCATGCTAGACTAGCTATTTAGGTGTCACTAGCTATTTGATCTCTCTCCTCAATAGCCAATGAAAGTATTACTTTTTTTATTTATATGTTCATCTGGCTAGCTATTTGCAAATTGTTATTAAAGATGTTTTCATAGCCAATAAAATTTCTCCTAGACTAGCTATTTGACAATCATTGGAGATGCTCTAAAGATATATTGATTTCTAGAAGCCATCGTTAAGATATATATTAATGCCTCTATAAATTAATTTCTAGATGTGGTTTATTAATTGGGCTCTCCTCTTATTGTATTACCATATATTAGAGGACAAATGATTTCTTTCGAGTTAGAACAACTCATGTATAACAAATGGTTTCTTTCGAGTTAGAACAACTCATGTATAGTAATAATATAGAATCCCTAATATCAAATTCTAGACCAACTCACGTCAAACAATAATATAGAACTAGATTCCATAACGTATTTGATTACGTGCAATACACACACGCATGCACGCACGCACTTTTGCTAGTCTTACTCAATGAAAGATGATTATGCTTCATTCAATTGAACAACTTTGCCCATCGCTAAACTATACTCTTTCATATTTGTCAATTCAATCTTAAATAATATCAAACAATAATCTACAACAGTCGCTCACCTCAATAAATTGGTGAGACAGAGATAGTCATGCCAAACATTCGATTATCCCAACTATAACAGGCGCACAAGATCATGAAAGTACACTTCCAGTCACGAATCTCGTGCTATGGGTTGATGGTTGTGTTTTCGGCAGCGCATGATGCCCCACTGCATAACGTCTTGAACACACCCCTTAGCTTATAGTTGGCCCTTGTTGCTTGAATGAGGTTGGAAATAGCTATCTTTTAAGTACTCAACTGTGATAATAGTGTTTATGGTTCTTTTGTGAGCTAGACGAGTGTTCCTAGCTAATAGCACTGGTCCTCAGGGGTGGAGCCAGGATTTAAACATAAGGGGGGCAATGCAAAAGCTCGACAATCACGCATGTCAAAATATATACACAACAAAAATATACATAATACCTAAATAAATGTTTGTGCTATGATACAAAAAAGAAATTAGAAAAACTAAAAAAATAAAGAGAAATTAATTAGTCTTGAGCCTCTAACCTTCACTAATCAATCTATTTTTTTGCAAAAAAAAAAAAAAAAATCACGGCAATAGCAAGTAGTTAAACGGGGCAAAATAATTAGCACTAGATCCTAAACGTTAAATGAAAAGTAATCGAATAGTTACTTGAAAATTAAAATAGTCGTTTAAATAGACGATTAAACAGAAAACATCGTACCACTGCATAGCATTTAAATGTTGAGTACATGGTGTAAACTGTAAACAACTATTTAGACGAATAGTGGTAGGAACATAGGAGATAAGGAAAATAATAGGAAGACTAATGCTAAATAATATAGATCCCATTAAAAATTAATTTAGAATGATTAAACAAGTAAAGCAATGATTTTTCAATTAACTAGCTAATTACAGTGTGTTATTAGGGACAAACTAATGTTTGGTATAGACGATAACAAAAATAAAATACATGAAGAAAATATTAGGAACACCTAACTTTTATTTGTATAAGATCATATTAGAGATTAATATGGAGTAAGAACAAAAAACATAATACAAATAGTATCATTAACTAGTTAATTACATAATTAAGAACCTAATTTAGGGGTGTATTAAGGGGAGCAATGGGAAGTTTGGGGGTGCCAGGCCCCCTCAGCCCCACACCCCCCCCCCCCCCCCCCCTCCGCCACTGCTGGTCCTACCTTCATCCTTGAGCACGGCTACAAACAATCGCTAGTCTCAGGTGATGTAGATGTATTTGAGACTGCGTACAACAGCCTCCCGGTGTAGTATCCAACTAATCACTGGTTTGTAGACCTATTTTTTTTTAGTTATCTTCAATATAAGTTTGATTCAAATCTAGTTAATTTTTTAGCGTTCCTTTTTCTCTATTTTTGGACTGTGAGATTGACTTGCCTGATGGTACCACTTAGCTACCACCACACTTGTTCAACAGATAACTACAAGCGAGACTATAGCGTCCATACATATGTATGTCCGTATCTAAATTCCTTTTCGAAAGATCCGCGTACAACTCAACCGGAACACATCAATGCTAGGGTACGGTGGTCTAAATCATTACCGTGTATCCAACGTCAATTATTATAAACATTTTTGCATAACTCTTTGTTATAAGTAGGTTAAACGACGTGATCAAACTGCATTCTGTTCGGTCTCACACGTGCCCTGAATGATTGTGGAGTGTTTTCAATCAACTCCTAATTTACTAGTAATACTCCGTATTGGATATTTATCCTGAACCGTGATGAGATGTCAGGTGATGGATGAAGCATTTCAATGACAATGCCAAACTGACATTAACCTCTTAGATTAGGGCCTTCAACTAACTAGGTTAACTCTCTGTCGGCCCGCTTCCAGAAGGAACTGATCTAAAACCTCCCCGCCACGCGAAGCAAACGCACCAAAATCGCGTGCCTTCCTCCTCCAGATTCGCTTCCCTCCTTCCCACCCAAGCACCAATCCGAACGCCCGAGACTCCTCCAGGCCGCGGTGGTCCCTGCCTCCGCCGCGCCGCGCCGCGCGTCGCCGCCTTGGACACCATCCGCGCGCGCACTAGTCCTCTTGCCATCGCGCTGCGTGGCGGCGTTCAAATGGATGCAGGAAGCGGGCCCGCGCTCCAGTACCTTCTGTGCCTCGCCTGGGTCGCGGCCACCCTCCCCATCGCAGCCGCCGCGCTGCCGATCCCCAGGGCCGCCGGCGGCCGTTTCATCCACGGCCTGCTCTGCGCCTTCTCGTCACGCGGGAAGACAGTCAGGCCCTCGGCCTCGTCCTCGTCCAAGGCGGTAAGATTGGTGCTGGCTTGCGACAAGGATTTGTTGCTTGGCCCCTTATGTTGATACTGATTTTCTGTTGGTTATGAATTGATTTGACAACATAAAGCGTGTAGGGTCTAAACAAACATTTGATGCTTGGCCCCATATGTTCATACTGATTTTCTGTTGGTTATGAATTGCTCTAACAACATAGAAGCGTGTATATATGTTAACTGTGCTATTCTCTTGTCCAAGCTAAATTGCGGATTAGTTTGAAATCTACTCCCTCGGTTCCAAATTATTGTTTACCACTTTACTCTAGCTTTATCCTACATCTAGGATATTAAATGCATGCTTTACCAAGATATATTTCACAGTGGATTTAATTAAATTGATCTGATGTTACAGATGTTCATGTATTTTTCTATAAACTCGATCAAACTTGGATAAGCTGAAATTAGGACAAAACAAAAGGGACATAACAGAGAGAATAAAGGATAGTTTGCTGTATCTATAAATAAGGTTCCTATCAACTTTACATAGCTGCGGAATTGTTGCCATGGTGCTTGAAAAGGGGAGGCATAGGAAGTTTTGGATTAGTCAAGAATCACTGTAGCTCATGCTTTTGATTAGAGGTGATGCCATAAACCTGTACATATGTTCCTGGTTACTGGGTAACTGCTTTCTTGCAGGATACTAGAGAAAATCTGATAGAATTTTGAGCTGATGTGATTACTTTGCTGAGATGTTTGCTTGTAAATTACTGAGCTCCTGCTAGATACTACCCCTGTCCCAAATAAGGATGCTATTATGGATTTGGATGCAACAAACTTCTTTTACGTTTGACTAAGTTCATAGAAAATATTATTAACATTTATGACTCCAAATAGGCATACTATGAAAATATATTCCGTAAGTAAAATTTTGACGTAATGTAGTTTAGTTTTGAAAAGCTTCTTGAGACCTGGGTTTCCAAAAACATGGCTATTAGCCTGTTAACTAGAACTAGCTATATCAATTTTGAGGTTTAGTTACGACAATTTGATGATATTCAAACCACATGCCAAATGAGTCCCATGAAAACACAAACTGATACTATGTACTATCAACACTGAGATTTATTTTCTTGAACACCTCAAGAGCGACAGTTAACTGGCTATATATTGATTTTCTGTTGAACAGTTTTATTTTAAGCATCAAAATTTTGTGACTCTCAGAAACTCACTTTAATTATTCTCTAAAAGTGCAGAGGTTCACTGTTCCACAAAAATTCTTCTTGCATTTTTACGTGGTGGGTGCGGTTGTGACGACTAGCTTGCTACTTGCAATATGGTTCTATGCATACATGAAAATGACACCTTTGATGCCAGAACCATCAAGTTACTCCACAATTGCTAGCCATCTTGTTGGTGCATCAAATTCATTCTCTTTGGCAAATTTCTGGTCATTACGTCCCATGGAACACAAGTATCGTGTCTGGCGTACTGTATTTGTGCTGATATTGATGGAAATTCAAGTCCTGAGACGCCTATATGAGACTGAACATGTCTTCCACTACAGCCCTTCAGCTCGAATGCACATCATAGGATATCTAACGGGTATTTTGTAAGTTCCACAGTGCCTTTTTTATTTGACTTCCTCCATTTTCTTGAGTTATATCAAGTAATGTAAGGCATGCCAACTCGTATATATATTCCTTCATTTTTCTTCTCTTCATGCTTTGCCATAATTCACATGCCTGTGCTAAAAGATCCTATATGGAAGTTCTTTTCTGCATTGTGATAGCTTGTGCACATCCTATCCACATAACATGAAAATATATTGGATTAATCAGCAAGAAAATGCTTTAGCAGATGAATTAGCCTTGACCTGTCATGATTGTGTGGCACAGAAAATAACGTTACCTATTGCTGCTAATTTCAGCTCCTAAGGGTCAAGATTTATGGCTGGCTTTCTTCTAAGCAATACTTGAAGTTATTGACTTTTGTTGTAATGGTGATATTACCTAGAGGTTTACACAAACCATCACATATTTATATAAGAATTTATTTGGACAAGTATCATGGCTTTGGCCCTTTCTTTCATTGTATTAGCCTTTTGGGATGACACATTGTTCATTTTTTTCCTGCCAGCTACTATGTGGCCGCACCTTTATCACTTGCTAGTTCTTGTCTTCCTGAAGCAATACAGTATCTTCGATATCAAATAGCTGAGTTCATAGTGAAGGGTCGAGCAAGAATGCCAGATCTAGCAATTGACCCATCACATCTCTTGAAGCCTCTTCTAAAGTTGGGGTGGTGCCAGTGGATTGGTGCTGTTATTTTCATCTGGGGCTCACTCCATCAGATCCGCTGCCATGCAATTCTTGTATGTATACACTTCTGTCATTCTACTAGTTACTTGTTTGTTGCAAATGCGAACAACATACAACAGCAGTTGGTATGTATAGAATATGCCCATGTTTGAAACTGCAAACAACAATTGTTTTCGGTTAGTGTAAAGATGATGGTTGTTTGATATGCATTTTTCCTGGCAAACTTCTAGGAGACACTTTTACAGAGTTATTTTATGCTTTTGGATTTCATTGTTTTTGTTTTCTGCTTTGGCAGGGATCATTGCGTGAACACAAAGATTCTGATGAATATGTAATTCCGTGCGGTGACTGGTTTAGTCGTGTGTCTTGCCCTCATTACCTTGCTGAACTAGTGAGTTCCTACTCTCTTCCAGTCTTAATTAATATCCAGGATGTTGCAAATGTAGGCTGCCAACAAAATAAAGTTTCCTTTTTCTGGTATTTTAGGGTTTGGGAGCCCTGGGGTATTGGGATGGGTTTACTATTGGTGGATGAAGGTGCTAACAAACAGGGAATTTTCATGCTTCCCTTATGCCAGATTTCTCTTAATGTTTACACTGAAGCTCTATGTGATGCAATGAGACTTCTCATCAAATACACTATGGCCCCCATTTTGCCATCTTTTTTTTTTTTTTTTCTTTCTAGAAAACGCTGGAGAACTGTGTTTCTTTGTATGAAGAAGAAAAGGAGGGTCGAGAACCCTTACATAAACACACCAAACAAATTCAGTTCATTTCACAAGGTTACACAGGTCGTTGATGACAAACATCCTGACCTAGCCTAAGCCTGATACTGTTACCCATCGAGTGCAATGGCAATGAGGTGGGAAATTCCTTTAGCCCTGGTCAAATTCCAGTACAGCAGCTCCTCTTTGGCAAGCAATATTGCTCAAGCTAAATTTTGAGATACCCAAGCAAAGACACTGGTTATGGAGTTCCCAAATTGTGCAAGCTCCCAGAATTATAATAGAGTTGAGCTCCTTATACATCTTATTATCTGTTTTGCCAACCTAGTTTCCTCTGCATTATATATCTCAAGAGGAGAATATACATATTCTGTATATGGCTTAAGGATGATGATAAAAATAGTGTACCTTAGGAACACGATTTATTTCACCACCATGGGCATATATCTAAATGATGTAGATGCTGAACATTTTGCTGTTCTTTGTCTAATTCATATAGAGAACTGAACTTTTGGGTTCGAAATCAATATGTTATTAACATATGCTGTTATTTTGGTATATAGGTAATATATTTTGGCATGTTGATAGCTAGCGGTGGATCAGACATTTCAGTGTGGTTCCTCTATCTTTTTGTGGTATGCTTCATTGTGACATTTTTTACATTTGACGTTCAGAATCCAAGCAAGTTGTCATTATGGATCCTTTCATTCTTTTTTGTCGCACCTGGCTGAACTGACACTCCTTTTTGTGCAGATAACAAATTTGTCCTTTGCAGCGGTAGAAACACATAAATGGTATCTTCAGAAATTTGAAGATTACCCTCGTTCTCGCTACGCAATCATTCCATTTGTATGCTAGACGTGTCCAGAAATGCCAACAGTATTTGTTGCTTGTTTTCATCTACTTGCACAAGTTCGACATGCAACAGATATTCATGTAAATGTGACTGTACCAATTGAAGCGCTGCAGTGTTTAATTTAAGTAGTTCCGATCATTCTAAATGTACTTGTAAGGTTATGTTTGTGTATGTAGATTATAATACACAGATATTTGATGTACAGTATTATTAATTAACACTTTTTGGCATTGAAAATAAAGTCCTTCAGAACCGGAGACTTATCAAGTACTAGTGACTATCTTGCTGATAGTGAGACAAATGGTGTTATTGTTCATCATACTTTCTTTGTCTCAGCCTTCCATATCAACAATGATACTTGTTTGATCTTAGGTAAGTTATGTCTGGTACTCTGTTCTCGGCTAAGGACTTCCATTTTACATCTTGTTTGAAATCCTACTGCAAGTACTATGGTGGGTCCTGTATTTCAATTGGTGTGTTTGAATCTTTGATTTGATCATGTCAACCCCAAATTTCTAATTCTGAGGCTTTATCAGGTTTCTGCTGTTTACAACAGACTAAATCCTTACTGGGAATGGAGATAGTATGATTAATGAGAAACTGGGATGATATTAGACCAAAAGGACAATGTACCTAACTTATTTTTTTTTATCATGGATCAGACACTTCAGTTGGATCATCCGTTGCCAGGTGCGCCTTGTTCTCTGCTAATTTTCTTCTGTATTGAACATCAAAATTTGTTACTGATGAAGAGTTGCCAATGATTCATCAGACTATCAAAGATATCAGATTTCATTTCATAGAATCCTTTATATTGGAAATAACAGTAAAAGCTAACACTACTTGTTGGATAGATATGTTGGCAAATGCAGTTAAAATCGCAGGCTCCTCCTGTGATCAGGATCACGCTTTGTTCATACAGAAATCCTTTATACACCATGCATTAGTCACTGGCACCTCTGCAAAGAGATGCCTAAACCCATCGCCTATAGGCAGAACTTCAGAGAAACTTTGATGTCTGAAGACTCTCTCAAGTGCAATAAGTCCTATGATGTCACCAAGCTACTTTGTGCCCCTTTTCCATTCCCGTTTTAACCTATAAGGACACTCATAAACCACAGTAATCAGGTCTTTGTCCACTAAAGTAGCGCATGATGACAAAAGCAATTAAGCAAAGGCTACGCCTTTGGCACCGCCAAAAGAAGCCGTTCTCTGATGAAAGTGAGCAAACTGCCACCAACCTACAGCACTCATGCCTCTCACCTGGGCCGGAATCTAAGGCGTTAGGCGTTTGGTTAGAAAGCACATCCACGGATCCGCGAGAGGGGACACGCTCCTTGTCTTTGCCCGGCTAATCCTCCCCGCCGGGACATGTGTTCGCCCATATCGCCTGTATGGAGTCGCTTTAGGTCTTGTTTAGTACAGTCCCTAGCATAATTCTGGTTCTTTTTGCCTGGGACTGGGACGCCCTGAAGCTGGACACCATTATGCAGTTTGCCTCTAGGCCACTAGCCTGCTGGCTTGATCCACCGGCGAGCAGACACCATGAGAGCCTGCCTTTCGCTTCAGATGGTGGGGGCCGGGCCTGGCAAGGCCGGCACCATACATTGAACTCAAAAGAAACTCTGTTCAGCACCGTTTTATCGTCCACCTGCTAGTGCCTGTTCGTTTGCGTAGCCTAATGAACCCACATACAGTTTTTATATAGGAGCCTGGTGAGTGTGTGTGACGTTGCCTGGAGTTGGTACCTGAAATTCATGGCCGGAACGGAATCGTATAACGACAGAGGGAGATAGTGAACGAACACCTGAATTTCATGAACAGGGGCATAAAGGAATCAGATGATTCAGCAGGCTAGTTTTGCCGAATTTAGCGGGATGTGCCGTCCAGGTCATGATCACATACCCAGCAGACTAGTGTGTCTTGGAAGGCGGGAAGAAGAAACGAATTTTGAGCACTTCTATGCGTATGGACGAAAGTGTCCGTATGCAGTTCAGTCCCGATTACATTTTTTGTGCCGCTCGTATAGACAAACCTTAACAACTCCCTTTTGTTCCTCACCGAACCAAAACTGCTTACATTTGACGGATAGAGGTATACTGTATATGAATGAATATACGAGAGTTGATAGCTATGCCTGTGCGAATAAGCCACGTCTTGGCCGGCCATGACACACGAGCGCTAGTCTTCATCTCCATGGGTCGCCAAATGATATTCGAAATGCGTCCAAAACCTCTTCTTTTCAGGAAAGCGACCAGGCCTTTGTTTCGGCTTCTCGTCACCTTATTTTTTCCCGCCCATTTGCATTTCGGCTCCGAACTGGAAGCTAGCCATCACTTAGAAATTAATGGGCACGCAAGGCGTCCACCTGGAGGGTGTGAGACCAATCCAACCCAAGGTGGTTCCGATGCCGTGAGTTCTGTTATGTTGTCTGAGAGTGTGCAAACTTGCATGCCCGTTCACAAGTTCACATTTATTATTGTCTTCCAAAAGGGTTCAGTATAGGAGTATGTCTCTGTCACTAAATAATTGTTAGAATACAATCACTGTCGCGAACTAGCTCTTCAATCATGATCTCGATCGAAACCTCTCACTGCCATTGGTCCCAAATTATCTCTTACTATCTGAAACGTGAAACCTAGACTAGGATTTCCTCGAAACTCTGCAAGAACTGTGCCGGTATTCAGCAATATCCTGCGGTATAATTCTGAAGTGTGCATGCCCCCAAACTTGGTCACCTAGTGAAGAACACTGCTGCTCTTACTTGATATACTGTGCCCAGCTGTGGAAAAAAAATTGGCTGCAAACTCCGCGCCTCCTTGCATACATATCAAGTGTCCAGTCTCACGATCTAAGAGCATCTCCAAGAGTTTGGTAAAAATCACTTGCCAAATCTTGAGTTTTGGCAAGTTGCTAATTTATTTGGTAAGTGAAAAAAAGACCTCTCTCCAATAGTTTGCTATTCCAACTTGGTAAAAAGAAAAAAATAGACCCATCTAGTGCATTGCGGGGTCATTTTTTGGTCATTTTAATTTGGCCCAGCAAAGGCCCATTCGGCAATTCCCCAATCGGCAAATGCATCCGGTCATCGCTTCCTGTCCGCATCGAGCAGACGAGCACATCCGCCGCCCGCCCCCACTTCCGCATCGGCGCTCTCCGTCGCCGCCCGCCCCGCCCGGCGCGCCCATTCCCATCCCCATCTGGCGACTCTTGGCGGCCGCGGCGCCCATCCGCCGCGCGAAGTGCCAGGTGCGCCGCTTCGCCAGCGAGAAGCGGGGAGCTAAATTTGCGCTGACAGTGGCGATGGAGAGGAGAAGAGGATAAGAGCTGCGACACCACCTCCCCGCCACCCACATCGCCCGCCCGCATGGCGCCACATAATCTCGGTCGCCTCCACCCGCGCATGGCGCGCCGTGTACCGCCTCGCGCCGTGCGAAAGCCGCCTCAGTGCGTCGCCCTTGATCGGTAGCGGCGCGGCAGCCTTGAGGAACGACCTCAAGCGGTACAGCGATGCGGCGCCGTCGGCGAGTGCAGGCGGAAGGGGATGGTTCGGGCTGGGGCGGGCTCCACGGCCCGCCTTTGCCGTCGCGGTCGGTAGCGCTCGGCGGCCGGCAAGCTCGAAGTCGTCGGCGTGCCCACGCCCAAGCGCACCCTTCGGTAGGCGCGATCGCTCGGTATCCCGCTCTCCACCCTCGGCGACCACTTTCGCACATCGACCTCGCCATCGATTGCGGCCTTGCCTCGTCGCGGATCAGATCGACATATACGCAGGCGGCGGGCCTTTGGCGCTGAACGAACGACGGGCCCGGGACGCGCTGCTGGGAAGTCAGCGTCGCGGCGTGGGATCGCGATGCGCAGCCATATCTGTAGCCAGCGAGGAGGGATGGCAAGTGCGGAAAAAAATGGCAAGTAAGTTTAGCAAACCGTTGGAGAACGATTTTTGTATGTTTTGCCAAATTTTAAAGAATAGCAAGTCATTTACCAAACCGTTGGAGATGCTCTAAAGGCGCGTCTCCGTGTGTCTTTCGATTGGCGACTATCTGTAGCATATATGCAGGGAGACGGATACATTTTACGCCCAATTTTTCCTAGCTGTGGCACTGACGTTTTCTCCATGGAAAAAGGGCTGGTGGAGACCAGTAATGGTAAATGCCCCGGGGAGGCGGTGAAGGAAAAAGTCTACTTTTTGCTCCCTTAATTTTTGCGAAAGTCTACTTTTTCTCCCTGAACCTCAAAACCGGATAAACAACCTTCCTCAACTTTTCAAACCATGTGCTTTTCCTCCTTGAAGTGGTTTTGATGGTGGTTTTTTTACAGTGATGGTGGTTTTATTTTTTTTCTTTTTATTTATTTCGGCCAAATTTTTGGAAAATTATAGTAAATCATAAAAAAATCGTAAAATAGAAAATCTAATTTTATTGGACTTCACATAAGTAGATCTACACAGTAAATATATAATATGTTATGCTTTAGTTTAAAGTTTTTGTTAGTCTTTTTTTTTTTTTATTTATTTTGGTTTAATCTTTGAAAAAATCATAGTAAATCATAGAAAAATCATAAAATGGAAAATTTAATTTTTTTTGTCTCCACATGAGTAGGTATACACAGTGAATATATAATATGGTATGCTTTAGTGCAACAAAATAGTTATAGAAGCTACATTTATGAATTATTTTAATTAATTACGTAAAAGCATAGATCGAAAGCTACAACAAGAAATTTATATTAAAATATATCATATTATATGTTTATTTATAGATCTACTCATGTGGAGTCTAAAAAAATTAGATTTTCCATTTTTTGATTTTTCTGTGATTTACTATGATTTTTCAAAATTTGACCAAAATAAATAAAAAAAAAAGACTAGCAAAAATTTTGTACTAAAAAGCATACCATATTATATATTCACTGTGTAGATGTACTCATATGAAGTCCAACAAAATTAAATTTTGTATTTTATGATTTTTTATAATTTACTATGATTTTTCAAAAGTTTGTTTAAAATAAATAAAAAGAAAAAGATAAAACCACCGTCACTGAAGCAAAATCACTATCAAAACCACTCTAGGAAGGAAAAAAATGCATGGTTTGAAAAGTTGAGGGAGGTTGTTTATCCGGTTTTGAGGTTTAGGAAGAAAAATAGACTTTCGCGAAAGTTGAGGGAGTAAAAGTAGATTTTTTTTCGGCGGTGAACGCATGTTCAAGAACCGCAGGCCCCCATTCAGGCATGCGTCAGATTTTACCGAAATGGTGTGCAGAACACACAGGGGTTGGGCCGTTGGGGTCTACTACGGGAGGACCGCCGCGCCGAGGCCAGAGGCGCTCACGTCCGGCTCGACGGGAGGAGCACCCGGCAGGCCGGCACAGTGACGATTGAGCAGTAAAGCTGACACGGCTTTGAGTGGTGCTCGTGCCACCAGTGACCAGTGTCATCTGAAACAGTTGCAGATCGTGCCCATATGGCCGTTTGGTGAAATTATTGGAGCACTGTGCCACTGTGGTGTGGCAGGACGGATCAGGAAATCGTCTGGTTTCGTCAGGCGTCCTGCCACGTGCTGTGCGGTGTGGACTGTGGAGGTACCAACAGGTCCTGGGAAAGAAGTTTTTACCCTGAGAGTCCAAGATTCACCATGCGTTTTGACCTTTGGTTGAACTACTAGGAGTTCACTGCCTCGAGGGTGTAGAAGAATCAACTTGGCCATCACGTCCTAGGTCGTGTGATTCGTGAAATCTACTGTGTAGGGTAGCGAAATAAAGTCTTGAAATCAACTTGTGTGCTTTTACTATATTTGTTTAGCGCCGAATCATAGTGGGCAACGTACACAATCTCTCTGCAAAGACCCGGGGTAGTAAACAAGGACAGATTTGCAAGACGTCATCTGCCGCCCTACGGTGGTGTGCACATGTGCCGATTAGGAGGTAATTAAGCTTCCGAGGATCTCACCCTTAATCACCCCGCGTGGGGGCATGTAATGCTACTCTGTACTCCGTATTGCACTCGTAATAACTCATAAGCAATGAATTGCTCGTATTCTTACATTTCTACTGCTCCCGTGCTGCCTGCACTGCATAGTCTGCGTTTACTGAGGCCAAGCCACACGGCATGGTACTACCAGCTTACGCATATGCGTTCATAACTTTGGGAGTCCGATTCAGCTGGTGCAATCGGGTGGGTCCGGCTGGGAGATTTGGGAGCGTACGACGGCAGTACCTGCAGCAAAGTAGCAGAGCACGCCATTCCATTTGCTGCTGCTCACTGAAAAAAAGGCCCCCCCGAAACAAAAAGGTCAAATCCTGAGGCACGCAGGCGACTGATTTGACACTGTCACGGAATGGGAGAAATCGGTAATGTATGGCACAGTGTTATAAATAAAACTGTAAAGTGTGTACTTGTCCTTCATGATGATCTGTGCCCGTGTCCTCCAGATCCAGCGCTGGGAGGAACAGTCGAACACATACCAAACTGGTTCGGCCTTGTCCATTCAAATCTGAACTAATGAACTCTCCAAATCTGATGGAACCAGCATTTTCAGGTCGAGGACTAGACCTGAAGTTGGCAAGGCAAGGAGGTAGCGGATGCTTGGCATGTGGCAATTCATTGCTGTATTGCTGTACAGGCCAGGACGATTCAGGGTGCGCTGTGCACGGCTCTCTTGAGTTAAAGCATCACACCAGGGTACGATTTCAGTCAATTTTCTGTGTCTACTCCCGTTGTTGTCTTCGCACCCCACCATTCGAACTTTGACATCTCTTCTCTCTCTGCATGGATGGATATACATGTACAAACGGAAAACCGTATCAAAAGGGTGTTAGTGCTTACTATTGTGCTGTTAAATAGCCCGCAATTTCACCCTCTTATTTTCTTTGAGGTGAAACAGAAAGGTTCAGTAAAGGCCGGTGAATCCGGTTCCAGCCAGCGCAATCAGTCTCTCCGGCCAGCGGATAGAGCCGTCCATCAGACCATCTCCAAGATTGACCAGATGCCGGTTCAAATCCCGGACAACGATTCCCAGGCTCTGTTCCAACATCATCCTGTCATGTAGTACTAGATGTAGTAGGTGTACTGGCTAACAACGATGGATTACTACAATGGCCGTCAAGCAACATAGGCCGGCAGGCATGGAGCAGTGCCTGTGTCCAGGGAGCACAGCCTACGTGGCAGGGCGAGCCCAGTCAACATCTGCCGCACCTACAAGACTTAAGCGCCAGCTAACTAAACTAATCCCTCCCTTTATTACTCAGGACGATGCAGAGTGCAGACACAGCGGCCCCACCCACGGCGTCGCAGACATGGCGCGTCCAGCTTTTCGCCGGGCCCCGCTCATCGGCGACGCGTCGCCGGCCACGCCCCCGTCAGCGGTCGTCCCCAGTAAAAGGCCTTTACTGTGACAGCCTGTCCCGCGCACTAAAAGAGAGTTTAACGTTAACCTAGCACTAGGTCAGTCTCTCTCCTCTCTCAAATGACGTTAAAGCCTGAGGAGAGAGAAGAACTGAGAGTCTGAGACGGACTTAGGGGAGAGAAAAAAACAAAGGAAGGCTGCACAGAAAACGCACACCGGAGTGAAAAACGGCCTCGAACGCCACCCAAACCCGTCCAAAACCTCTCAACCAAACCCCTTTTTCTGCTCTCTCTCTCCCTTCTCTCCGCTGCAAACACAAACGCGAACGCCATCCTCACTCGCGCTCTGCCTCCATGAGAGCCTAGGCGCTACAGCCGCCAAAGTTGACAAGACAGTGAGAAAAAGGGGGGCGGCGCTTCTCTCGCCCCCACTCCCGCTCCTCCCGGGCGCCCGCGATGCCGCCGTCGCGGTCGCTGTTCCTGCTGCTCATGCTCGCGCTGGCGCCGCTCGCGTCGCTGGCCGCGCCGCCGCCCGCGCCGCCGGTGGCGCGGACGGCCGGGGTGCAGGCGGAGATCGACGCGCTCCTCGCGTTCCGCCGCGGCCTGCGCGACCCCTACGGCGCCATGTCCGGGTGGGACGCGGCCTCCCCGTCCGCGCCCTGCTCCTGGCGCGGCGTCGCGTGCGCGCAGGGCGGCGCCGGGGGCGCGTCGTCGAGCTGCAGCTCCCGCGGCTCCGCCTCTCGGGCCCCATCTCGCCGGCGCTCGGCTCGCTGCCGTACCTCGAGCGGCTCAGCCTCCGCTCCAACGACCTCTCCGGCTCCATCCCGGCGTCGCTGGCACGCGTCACCTCCCTGCGCGCCGTCTTCCTCCAGTCCAACTCGCTCTCCGGCCCCATTCCCCAGTCCTTCCTCGCCAACCTCACCAACCTCGACACCTTCGACGTGTCCGGCAACCTCCTGTCCGGACCCGTCCCCGTCTCATTTCCTCCCACCTTGAAGTACCTCGACCTCTCCTCCAATGCCTTCTCCGGGACCATCCCGGCGAACATTAGCGCCTCCACGCCGAACCTCCAGTTCTTGAACCTGTCCTTCAACCGGCTCCGGGGTACCGTCCCGGCGTCGCTGGGCAACTTGCAGAACCTGCATTACCTCTGGCTGGACGGGAACCTTCTCGAGGGGACCATACCGGCGGCGCTGGCCAACTGCTCGGCGCTGCTCCACCTGAGCCTTCAAGGGAACTCGCTCCGCGGCATCTTGCCGTCTGCGGTCGCCGCGATACCCACGCTGCAGATTCTCTCGGTGTCGCGGAACCAGCTCACCGGCACCATCCCGGCGGCGGCCTTCGGCGGGCAGGGGAACTCGTCCCTGCGCATCGTGCAGCTCGGCGGCAACGAGTTCTCTCAGGTGGACGTGCCTGGAGGTCTCGCCGCGGATCTTCAGGCGGTGGACCTGGGGGGCAACAAGCTAGCTGGTCCATTCCCGACTTGGCTTGCCGGGGCTGGGGGACTGACGCTGCTCGACCTCTCGCGCAATGCGTTCACCGGCGAGTTGCCGCCAGCGGTTGGGCAGCTCACTGCGCTGCTGGAGCTGCGCCTCGGCGGCAATGCTTTCACTGGCGCCGTGCCTGCGGAGATTGGCAGATGCGGCGCACTCCAGGTGCTTGATCTCGAGGACAACAACTTCACCGGCGAGGTTCCATCAGCTCTTGGCGGTCTCCCGAGGCTCAGGGAGGTCTATCTTGGTGGGAACACTTTCTCCGGCCAGATTCCGGCGAGCTTGGGCAATCTGTCGTGGCTCGAGGCATTGTCCATACCGAGGAACAGACTCACTGGTCGCCTTTTTGGTGAGCTCTTCCAGCTGGGAAACCTGACGTTCTTGGACCTATCGAAGAACAACCTCACCGGAGAGATCCCTCCGGCCATCGGCAATTTGTTGGCTCTCCAGAGTTTAAATTTGAGCGGCAATGCCTTTTCTGGCCACATTCCAGCGACCATTGGCAACCTCCAGAACCTGCGAGTTCTTGATCTCTCCGGTCAAAAGAACCTCTCTGGCAATGTCCCGGCGGAGCTTTTCGGCCTACCGCAGCTGCAGTATGTGTCACTCGCACACAACTCCTTCTCTGGCGATGTTCCTGAAGGATTCAGCAGTCTGTGGAGTCTGCGCAATCTGAACCTCTCCGGCAATTCTTTCACTGGGTCAATACCGGCGACATATGGGTACTTGCCATCACTTCAAGTGCTTTCAGCCTCACACAACCACATTTCTGGGGAGCTGCCAGCCGAGCTCGCCAATTGTTCCAACCTTACTGTGCTTGAGCTCAGTGGCAACCAGATGACCGGCTCCATCCCGAGTGACCTCTCACGCCTTGGTGAATTGGAGGAGCTTGACCTCAGCTACAACCAGTTTTCAGGCAAGATACCAGAAGAGATATCCAATTGCTCATCACTCACCCTTCTCAAGCTTGATGACAATCATATTGGCGGAGACATACCAGCCTCTCTTTCCAACCTCTCAAAGCTGCAGACACTTGACCTGTCGTCCAACAATCTTACCGGCAGCATCCCTGCTTCACTGGCTCAAATTCCTGGCCTTTTGTCATTCAATGTGTCACACAATGAGCTTTCTGGTGAGATACCGGCAATGCTCGGCTCCCGTTTTGGCTCTGCTTCAGCATATGCTTCGAACTCAGACTTGTGTGGGCCGCCATTGGAGAGTGAGTGCGGCGAGTACCAGCGACGGCGGAGGCGGCAGAGGGTGCAGCGCCTGGCTCTGCTAATTGGCGTGGTGTCTGCTGCAGTGCTGCTCGTTGGGCTGTTCTGCTGCTGCTGTGTGTTTAGCTTGCTGCGTTGGAGGCGTCGGTTCATTGAGAGCCGTGATGGTGTCAAGAAGAGGAGACGCAGCCCAGGACGTGGCAGCGGATCGAGTGGCACAAGCACAGATAATGGTGTCAGCCAGCCGAAGCTGATTATGTTCAACTCAAGAATCACTTATGCTGACACGGTTGAGGCAACCCGCCAGTTCGACGAGGAGAATGTGCTCAGCCGAGGCCGCCATGGCCTCGTGTTCAAGGCCTGTTACAGTGATGGCACCGTGCTTGCAATTCTGCGGCTTCCATCCACATCTGCTGATGGTGCCGTGGTGATTGATGAGGGCTCGTTCAGGAAAGAGGCCGAGTCTCTCGGGAAGGTGAAGCACAGGAACCTCACTGTGCTCCGTGGCTACTATGCCGGGCCTCCGCCGGATGTCCGGCTGCTGGTCTATGACTACATGCCCAATGGCAACCTGGCCACATTGCTGCAGGAAGCGTCGCACCAAGACGGCCACATCCTCAACTGGCCAATGAGGCACCTCATCGCGCTGGGCGTCTCGCGCGGCCTCGCATTCCTGCACCAGTCCGGCGTCGTGCACGGCGACGTCAAGCCGCAGAACATCCTCTTCGACGCCGACTTCGAGCCGCACCTGTCCGACTTTGGCCTGGAGCCGATGGTGGTGACCGCGGGCGCCGCTGCAGCAGCCGCCGCCGCGTCGACCTCAGCCGCGACACCCGTGGGCTCGCTCGGCTACGTCGCCCCCGACGCGGCCGCTGCCGGGCAGGCGACGAGGGAAGGCGACGTGTACAGCTTCGGCATCGTGCTGCTGGAGCTCCTGACGGGGCGGCGCCCCGGCATGTTCGCCGGGGAGGAGGAGGACATCGTGAAGTGGGTGAAGCGGCAGCTGCAGCGCGGCGCCGTGGCGGAGCTGCTGGAGCCGGGCCTGCTGGAGCTGGACCCGGAGTCCTCCGAGTGGGAGGAGTTCCTGCTGGGCATCAAGGTCGGGCTGCTCTGCACCGCGTCCGACCCGCTGGACCGCCCGGCCATGGGCGACGTGGTGTTCATGCTGGAGGGCTGCCGCGTCGGCCCGGACATCCCGTCCTCCGCCGACCCCACCTCGCAGCCGTCGCCGGCCTGATCTTATCTCCCGGCGGCCATCGGCCGGCATCGCCGCCTGCCAGATTCGATTCGGTAGTTTGTTCCAATTTTTTTTTCCCTGTCGCTGATTAATTTCCTTAATTAGTTCAGATTAGTTTTAGTCTCAGCTAAGCCGGCCGGCGTGCGCCCGTCGACGGTCGAACTGACCCGTGGGGGCCAGAACCGTTTCCCGCCAAGGAAGGAGGCCGTGGCCCGCCCGTGGCGGAAGTAGCCGTTGGGCGTCGTAATCTCGCTGGGTTAGGGGAGCAGGAAGCCCATGTGGCGCACTGCTGCAGATGTGCTTGGCACGGCCTGATGCTGCTGCTCCTGCCATGCCCGTGCCAAGCCCAGGCGTGTCGTGGTGCTGCGCATGTGGGGTTCCCCTGCCCCAAGCATCGGCAACGGCTACTGATGCACGACATGGCTGTCGCCTCCTGGCCATTGATCTCGGCCGATCTGTACTCTCTAGCGATTGATTTCGTGTAGGGGCCTGCTTGGCTTCCTGGGATCTTGTCTTTAATCTTGTATCACCACCAGAGCAACAACGACCTCTTTTTTGTGCCATGTGCTGTACATTTGTCAGTATTTTGTTATCCAGATTGGTTCAGTGGGGTGGATGGATGATGCTCATGACCGTTAGCTTGTTCTCTTCTCATCACGAATGATTATTTTTTCCCCCTCTGCAATTGTTTGTTTGTCCAGGGTAATGATGGACGCTGCAATAGAGTGTATTTATCTAGATTAAATGCTTTGGAACGTTGTACTGGCAAGTGGCCGCAATGCCATTAGGATCCCATGCCATTATTTCTGCTGCGTTACCCCACAACGATGCCTGGTGAGAGATCTTGATACCCGTGGTACTGTACTTGGGGTAAGCGTGAGGCCCAGTCCCCGGAAGCCACTAAATACTGTCCTCGCATAACCGATGCGTGCATCCGCACGCACAACACAATTCGATTCCCCTGAACATTGTTGGTACCTGTATGTCCATCAATCGTCTGCGCGTAAAGATGCATTCGATCTCCTCGCCTCCTTTTTTTTATGGTACGACACCTGAACGTGCAACCGAGAAATATCAATGGACGCGGGAGAGAATTTTCCCATTTTGAAATGTTGCGTGCATGTTTCTTCAGCGAGAGTCCTACTTACCGCGATTTTTCATGTTCCAGATCAGCATACTAGTAGGCGATTAGCATAGCGTTCCCCAAACTGAACGTCACCAGAGCACTGCGCACTCGTGTTCACTTGAGAGACCGACGACCGGCACGCGCCACGATCTCGCTGCTTTTGATCTCACTTCTGTCATAAAGCCAGTAGACCTGCTCGCGGCTCGGGATGCCAATGGGCAATGGCATGGCAGCAACGCACGGATTTTGAGCATTTGACGCGAGGTTTTCGAAGCCACGACCTGGGGAGAGCGACGCTGTCAGGATCTGGGGAGATTGCAACCCATGGCATCTTGTCAACCCGATTGGCATCACAGACACAGTGCGCCTAGCTGCCTAGTAGCACCGTACTAGTAGCACGTACTCCCTCCGTTTCAAATTGACTGTCGCCGTGGGATGCGTCTTATGAGTTTGATTTCGATTTATAGAAAATACGAAAGAATATTTATATCTCCAAATAATTTTGTTAAAAAACTAGATCCAAAGATCTTTCCGATGATACTAATTATGATACTAATCGATGATATTTAATATTTATAAAAATTGCTTGGCGTTTCTTACCGGGAAACGAAGCGACAGACGTTTTGAAACGGAGGGAGTAGTAGTGCTAGCAATGCGGCTTGGACGGATCTGGTAGACCCTGAAGCCCAGAGCAAGTAGCACGTGATGTGTAGCGGAATAGCGGTATAAACAAAACTGAATGGCCCGGTGCTCTACTACTCGCCATCAACTCATCCAGCAACAGGGAGTAGGGTCGATGCAGCAACAAGTAGCGGTACAAACAAACTGATGGCGTTTGCTTGCACATTTCACCGAGTAGAGGACAGTAGCCGCTACCAGTAGTAGTACTTGCCATGTGGCCGGCGGAAACAACGGTCGGAGGCGACCAGAACCAGATGAGAGACCACTCACCACTACCGCAAAGGCAATGAATTTGTCATAATTCGGCGGAATGTAGTAATAAATCTTGCTGTCAGTATCCGGAAACGATTGGCTGCTGGATTATTGGGAAGACAGACAATTTATGGAACTCGCAGTAAATTTTTTTTGCTGGAGTAACGTCGCTGCTGCTGCCAGTGGCAGATCTCTGGGGGAGACGACGCAGGCTTTACGTGAATGGCGTGCAGGCGTCCACGTGCTTAATCAGTAAAGTACTCGTATGCACGTTCCCCGAGGGGGGGGGCATTACAGTATGAAACATGTATGGATATAAAGAAGTACTCCCTCCATCTCCTAAAGCATGTAATCCTAGGTTTGGACACGTTTACCAATGAAGAATGTAAAATTATAAAAATACTCCTGTAAATATCGGAGTGGCTGAACGCTTCTCTTTTCTCGGAAAGTGCGGGAGACTGGTAGCGTGTAGCGTGTGGCTGAGAATGACCGTGGGATGGATGGACAGTGCTGCTGTGCGGTAGGTGCATGTGGTGCTTTTTCAAATGAATGGGTCCCACGCGTAAAAGCTGATACCATACATGTACGTTTACATCCTTTGTGAAACTTATTTTTGAATCCCAGGATTCTATAATTTTAGAGACGGAGGGAATATTTTACTGATTTTTTTCAGTGAGGCAATAGATGACACTGATTAGAGGGGTACGAAGGAGTAGTAGTATCATCATTGCTACTACAGATTTTTTTAAGACAACAAAAAAAAGACCTACAAGA
>JADLZL010002335.1:0-10291 GCA_015844335.1 Chrysopogon serrulatus | reverse complement strand
CAACATAAGGCTATCACTCACCAATGCAAAGCGTGGGCCCGGCTTTTGGGTGAGCCTAATCGCTACTCGAGTGGAGCCTATTAGCTGGCGCTGGCCTCACCAAGGAGAAAAAGTCTACTTTTGCTCCTTTAACTTTCAGCGAAAGTCTACTTTTCCCCTAAACCCCAAAATCGGATAAACAAGCTCCCTCAATTTTTCAAACCATGCGTTTTTCCTCTACGGAATGATTTTTGATAGTGGTTTTTGCTTTCTGATGGCCGGTGGTTTTTGTCTTTTTTCTTTTTATTTATTTCGATTTGAACTTTTTGAAAAAAATCATAGTAAATCACATCATAAAATACAAAATCTAATTTTGTTGGACTTCATAGTGAGTACATCTTACACAATGAATATATAATATAGTATGCTTTAGTATACCAAATTTTTGCTAGTCTATTTATTTTGGTTGAATATTTAGTATAGTAAATCACATATATATAGAGAATCTTAATTTTCTTAGACTCCACTATGAGTAGTCTCAAGGCAACAAACATATAATATTGTATATTTTAATATAACGTGCTTCGGCTGTAGCTTTTTGATCTATGCTTTTACTATAATTAATTAAACATCGCATAAAGGTGAGCTACATATAACACTATGCACTAAAGCACACCATGATCATATATTCACTGTGCAGGCCTACTCATATGGAGACAACAAAATTGAAATTTCTATTTATGATATGATTTACTATGATTTACTAAAGATTCGACGAGGTAAATGAGATAGACCTTACTTTTGAAATAAAGCATAACATATTTTATATATTTCTTTATTGTAGATCTACTCATGTGGTCCGAAGAATAGATTTTCTATTTATAATTTTTGTGATTTACTATAATTTTAAAATCGAAAATAAAAAAGATAAAACCACGCAGGTAGCCATGTCAATAAACATGGTCTTCGTTAATGTTTATTATCATCATTATAAGCATTCATGAAGAACTTTCATGAACAATTAAAATGAGTTTATTTGTTTAGGTTGTTTGAGCTCTTTTATATCCACATGGTATGTGTTTATCATTTTAAATTCTATTCACATGTTTGCTTTTGTTTATAAAAGCAACCAATTAAAATCAACCTTGATGTTTGCAAGTGTTTGGCTAACTTTGACTCACACATCAAACATATTTTTATAGAATCAAATGAGGTGCAAGGAAGAATCAAATTTGAATTTAGAATTCAAATCCCAAACCCTAACTCAAGTGGCTAAGTGTTGGAATTTGAATTTCACTTTCAATTTTGAGGCTAACAATAATTAATTTTGTTAATAAAAGTTGCCAAACTTTGGCACCATTTCAAAGTATGAACTTTGTACTTTGAAAGTATGTCATTAGGTTTGGTTTGAAAAGTGTCTAACATCATTAATTAATTGCCCAAAAGATTCAATTTGAAAATCCTTTTTAACTTGAAATTCAAAGGGTGAAACTGCCCCCTTTTCAATTTCATCTCAAAATATTCAAAATTTGAAAACTCTAAAAAATACGGTTTGTACATCTCTTTGAGCTCTACAACTTTGGTATATAAAGTTTTTCAAGTTTTTTAAATAAAATTTGAAGTAATTTCAAAAGTTCTTTAAATTGGAAAATATCCCTCTTGATTTTAAACTCCAATTCAAAAACTATTTATTTCCATGAAAAAACTTTCTAAATAAAGTTGTAGATCTTGAGAAATGGAACAACTTTTATTTTGGGGGATTTTCATCTTTTATTCAAAATTTAAAAAGAATTTTAATTCTTTCGGTTAGGGGTTTTGCCCTTTTCAAATTTAAAATGCAAATTGAAAAACTATTTAAAATCTGGCCAAACTTGTTAAATGAAAGTTGTAGAGCATGAAAAGTTACACAATTGATATTTTGGGAGATTTTTGTTAACAGTGCAATTTAAAGTAATTTTGAAAATGAAAAAGGGGAGGTGTCTCACCTTTCACCGGTGATCAATAGGGGTTGCGTGCCGGCTAAAGCCCCGGCCCATGCCGGCGGTCTCCCGCCGTCGCGTGGCTCTTCTCGCGTCCTCACCGGTGATCGCGGAAACCAACCACTGGCCAGGAGTTCACGAAGCTGCCTGCCACCTCATTTGCCACCGTCTTACGCTCACATAAAAACCCTTGTTAGGCCAGTCAATTCCTCTCTTCTTTCTCCTTACGCTCTGGCCAGGCCATCGTGATCTTCTGTCAATTCACACTCCACGCTCTACCACTCTCCAATTGTCTTTGCAACCCATCCTTGCTCCCTTGCTTGGCCTTAGCCAATAAGTGCAAGTTACAGCCACCGGCATCACCCTTGCGCCATCATCTTCTTCTGTCGGCGGGGATAACACGCCGCCGCGTCAGTCACCCGCCGTCAACCCTGCTCCACTCGCTGCATGCACCCAACTCCTTTGTTTTGAAGTCGGTGGCTCCTAAAGCTTTGGAGGGTTGGTTGCGCTTTGGCTGTTCTTAGTGATTTGGCCAGGAACCGTGGCCTTCATTGAGCTCAGCAGTTCCGTGTCCGGCGCACTCACATTTGCATCTATCTAACGTCGCTGCACATGGCGTTCGAGTAAGCCGGGTCAGCCAGGTAGTCGCTAGTCATGTTGGTGTGTTTGAAAAATCGGAGGAGGTCAGGTGAGCCCGTTCGTGGCGCCGTATGTCGGCAGGTCCGCGACCCGTCTTGTCGCAGCTCACAGGTGATCAAGCGAGGCCAAGTAATGCTTCGTTGGGTGCGGTGTAACATGGAGAGTTAAATCGGAGTAGTTGCTTTTCGTCGGAAGGACGTCGTTGGCCAATTCTTCGTCCTTCGTCCGTGTCAAACTGGCTTGAGCTGCCAAATCGGAGAGGAGAGAAAAGAGAAAAGGCAGGCGGGCGGCTTTGTCCCCGGAGAGAAGGAGAGGAGAAGCGTAGCGTGGGCTCGGTCGGAAACGGGCCGTGCGCTGCCTTCGCGGAGCTGCTGGACGCCTGATGAGCCCCACGAGGAGGAGGAAGGTTTTTCTTTTTCAAATTAATTTCCAAAAGCTGATTTTCATCTTTTTTGTTAGATTTTTATTTGGGCAAATAAAAATGCAAAAGAAAAATATGTATGTGTTCACTGTGTTATGCTCTACATCAAAAATGCTAACTCTGTTTTCCAATAAAATTTAGTTGTGCTATAATTTGCTCCTTTAATTGATAAATGCCATTTCCATGAATTTTAATAATTAAAATATAAGCCCAAAAATCATGAGATTTTGTTTTGCATGCTAATTAGATGATGGTGATCTTAATTATGAAGTTTGATCAGGTTTTTGACTAATTTTTTGTATTATGCTTAATTAATACCTTGTTTAATTAATGTGTAATTAATTAATCCTTTGGTTAATTAGGAGTTTAATTAATCTTCAATTAGTAAGTTAATTAGTGGCTTTCAACAACTGTAAAATGGTTAATAAATTAGTAGTAACCTTAATCACTATTAGGGTTACTTGATTTTGGGATAGAATGATGACCCTGAGTGGTAAACCTGTGACCTTCGGTATTTCATGTTGATTGCGTATCGTTAGTCCGTCATAAATCGGCGCTAGTTATACTTCTGTTATGCAACATTACCGTGAAGGAAAGTTGTACTCAAGATCGACTAGTTGTCGTTGCATCATTATCTCATGTTCTTTTATTTCTCATTATAATCATGCATCTCTGTCGTGTAGGCCCAGTCGGACTGAGGAAGGAGTTGATCCAACTCCTGTTCTTGAAGAAAGTGATCATCGTGAGGGATCGATCTTGGTACTTGTGTAGTGGAACCTCACTTCATGAGCCCCAAGGCAAGCCCCAGTGCATTTAAACAATTCCTTGTATTTTAAAAGCTTTATATTTTATGTTCTGAGATGATGTATTAGATGTTAGGGATTGTGTGATATTCTACTTTGATGCATTCACGGTACCTTGATATATTACCACAGATACACATTTTGATTTTAAAATGCTTGAGTATCTGCAGCTTAGTCTTGCTACTAGTGTAGGGTTTTAATAAAAGCTATTTTCAAAGTGTGATAACAATACCCTACGAAGGATTACGAAAACCTGATGTTGATTGTCATCCCTCCTTGTTCAGAGCGGGGTCAAGGATTTTCCACAAAGCATGATGATGAGTAAATTGAGGCAGGGGTGGAGTGACTTGCACCGAGGATGGGCTAGTGCCACGGTGTGAGTGTCGTCCCACTTGTGGTCGGTTAAGCAGTTAGTTGCCTTGGCCCTTGGATCATGAGGTTATTGGATAGTACTAGTCGCATGCTTGTGGCGGTAAGCTCCCTTGTACCATCCATGTGACGGGGGACGGACAAGGAATGCGGGAAGCAGTACCCATACACTATGGCCATGCCCAGTCGACATCTGTAGGCCGGCGTAGGGAGATGGTGTCTTGTGCTCTCGTGGCTAGGACCCGTTCTTGCGAGGGAGAAAATACAAGCGTGAGTTGATGTATGTAAGATGTTTGGTCACATACATCGTGTGGCTAAAGCCTAGGCTGGGTATATAAAAGCGATTGAATCGTCGTTGCTCACGATGTGGGAGAATTGATCCTTGCACAGCATCGTAGTAATGATGAAAGTTGTGAGGCTGGAAAGTTTTAAATTCGTTACATGTTTGACAAGTGATTGCTATAGTAAGGACTTGCTTAGTCTCTTTTCAAAAAAGTGTCTTTTGATCTTGCTAAAGCCTCACCTTGATTTCTATTAGCCCGGCATTTTGGAGTCTTCTCCCCAATTTTTAGTTGGGTAAGTCTTCTTGAGGAGTACTTTTTGTACTCGGGGTTTGTTAAACCCACATTCTTGTGAAGCCAGGTGTGAACAAAGAGTGCTCACGACCCTTGTTTGCATGGCGGTGATCGGGATAATCGAGGAAAAGTAGATTGTGTGGCCCTCGGGCGGGGGCATTTCAGTTGTGTGGTTTGTAAAGTTACCAATGATACTTTTCATTTGTTTTATAATTACAACACTACGGTTTGTATAAGTTTATCAAATGGTTTGTAAATTAAGTTATTGTAAAGTCTTCGCTACTCTACGGTATTTGTGTATGAAAAGCATTTGTATCTTGTGATGTCTGTAAGTATCGATCTTGGAGGAATAGTGGTTTATCGAGGATCCACCGGCGGAACAATCTAGGTTATGTAGTGTACAAGCATAGCCAGAGCCAAGGTCTTAGGGACAATGTCAGTGCTTGTGGGCCATATAATTTAGAAGGTACGCCACACCACACCGAGGGAGGAAAAGCATGGTTTTGAAAAAAGTTGAGGGAGGTTGTTTGTCGGGTTTTTAGGGTTAAGGGGAAAAAGTAGACTTTGGTGAAAATTAAAGGGGAGCAAAAGTAGACTTTTTCCTCACCAATGCATCACATGGCCTAGTTTTTGGGGGGAGCCCATTAGCCAAGTCTATCACGCACCGGGCCTCCCGAGGCCATTACAATCGTGAAACACTCTAAATGCAGCCAGGTTGTGAATCGCGATGAGGGCAGAGTGGCCGTGAGCATCACTTAGGATCCTATCGGTGGTAGTTCAAGATGGTAATGGGTACTTGAAACCGGTACCGATTAAAAAGTGGGTATGGATAAATTTTTCTACTGCTGCGTGTGTTCTTTGGAAGAAATCCTCTACCCATCGGAGTCTGCAGATGCCGGGTATGGATGTATATCCATGCCAGCGTACTTACAGTGCAATTAAATACCGCAACAATTAACTTAATAATCATAATCAATTTAGCCCATATAGACTAATTATTTATTCTAAGGCTATGTGAACATTGCTTAGTATATACATATTGGATGAAGTTGTATTTGGTGGTGTGAAAATTCTTAAATTTTTGTAGCTTTCCATATGTTTATTAAAAATAATATTTCTATATAATTTTTTTGTGTATTCATGGGTAATCCATCGGGTAGATTTAGCCGGTTGCGGAGTGTGGAGCAGATTTCTTACCCGTCTGAGGGTATGGGTAACCCGACAGGTAAGATTTAACGAGAATGCGGTGCGGGTGGCTAATACCCATCGGAGATGCGTGCCGATGCCCAAAATCTAGTGGTAGTACGTCCGGTACGACAAGCTCCGGCGAGAATCACACTCCCTTGGGGAGACACGGTGGAAGCGGAGTGGAGGAAGTGTGCCAAGAGGATGTAGTCCCATATTTCCCATGGCATTGGATCGATTTATCAAAAGTTTAAAACTTGTAATATTCGGTGGACTATTATTGCATATATTTTATACAAAAATTACAGTTTTTAGTAATAATTTGTGTTGGCATGATATGTAATTTTTTTGTTAGAAGAATAAAGTTCGTTAAAGGCAAAACTATAAATCTGACAAAATCTAATCTATATTTTGCAAGAAAATTAATAATTTATATTTGTTTTTAACATAGTCAAACAAGAACAAAATTTAATATGTTATGATATAAAGACAAATAACAAATCACAAAACTGATAATTTACTTGTACATGTTTTTTACACAATTTACTTGTACAAGTTGGTTGTATATAAGTGTTGCCCTAAAATTATAATAAAATTCAGGTACCTTAAAAATAGGAGAAGTGTTAATCCCTCCATCCTAATTTATAAGTCATTTGATTTTTTTGACACCAAGTTTGACTATTTGTCTTATTATTTTTTTATAAAATATTGTTTCTTTTGTCTTGACTTGCTAAATTAGTAAAATTTTTTTAAAAATAATTTTAGATTTGAATTTTTTGCATCAATTTTTTGAATAAGATGAGTGGTCAAATTTGAGTGAAAAAGTCAAAGAAATCTTATAATTTAAAGATAGAGCAAAGTACTAAATGGCAATGTCTTGTAATAAAATTAGGTGAAGAAATGAACTTAAGATTAGCTGACCCCTAAAACACCACATCCACTTGCGGGCGTAGCAAAGATGGATCACGTAGAGAAAGTCAGCGAGAGAGTTATGTATTCGGTTGAGGGTGGCGCGGGCGTCCGGCCAACAAGGAGTCCGGGCGCTCCTCTAGGCCGCTCGATTTGGAAAAGCACCGGCTCCCTTTTTACCGGCCTTGAAGCCGTCGTCGAGGCGCATCGACAGCTGACAGGGAGTTCGAGCGGCCACGCAGCGCCGCGTCTGCGGCCGAGGCGCCAACGGCCCGGCGGCGACAGGGCCCCTGGCTGACAGCGCCCGCGCCCCAGCTGCCCCCAGCTCTCAGCGGCCCCGGCTCCGGTTCCGCTGCGCCGCTGTCCCACAACCCACCCCGCGGCGCCCGGCTCAGGTTCCCCAGCCCTGCCACGGCTCCCATCCCACCCCGTGGCGGCGCCCGGTTCCCCAGCGCCCTTGCCACCCAGAAGCTCACCCGCCCACGCTCTGCCATGTCTCACATCCTGTCTTTGTGGGTTCCACGGTGCCGTCCTCCTCAATTGTCGATAGCGAGGAAGTCTGTGGTTGGAGGAGGCGAGATTAAAAGCTAATGTTGCTGATACCTATGGCCAAGGAGGTGGTGCCGGGGAATCCTTAACTTCTTCAAAACGGTAAGTAAGTGGTGCCGGGGAATCGATACGTGTTTGGTCAAAATCTTTGAAACATGTGTTCACGATCTTGATGAAACATATTGACTAATTTTTTTGATGATGTTTCAAAATCGGGAGAAGGCATCATTTGATGGGGAAGTTCTAAAAGGGTTGTTTCACAAGTATGATCCTACGGACACAAATTTGAAGGCTGCGGTATGCGACTTTTATATTGGGTATATGTGCTGACCATGCATTTTTGCTAATGCAGGTTTCTATTGTAGCCTTGATAAAAGTCCAGTCGTTTAGAGATATTACCAGATGATGAGTATTATGTGTAGGTTGACACATAATTGATGAGGGGAGGAGAAATTGTGTGTCAGGATGTGGTGTATGAAGGGAGAAGGATATGGTGAGTTCACGGCCCATTGAACCATATGAAGGAATGGAGTTAAATCACGTGGATGAAGCAAAGAAAAGTATACAATGAATATGCTTTCAAAATAGGATTGGCATCGAGTAACCGTCTAGAAGGTCAGCGACACTAAGGAGCTAATTAGGAAGGAGTTTGAGTGCTCCCATGAAGGGGTTGCGGCTGAGGTCAAGGCGCCGGGAGTGCAACAAGTGCAGGGGACACGAGGGTCATGCGGTTCAACAAGCAATGCTTCATCCAGCGGCCTTCAAGAAAAAGTGCAACGGTGATGACTCTAAAACAAGCTTGACACATTAAAAAGGGCGATTGTAAAAGCCCCATGGCCATGGGGCTGCGTGATGGCGAGATGGTGGCTTGTGAAACACACGCACCTGGTGAAGGTCAAAAGCGTAGGGTGAAGCAACGAGAGATAGGAGGAAGATTTCATGGGCGGTGCAGCTGCTCCAAACTATACACCACCGAAATATCCCCCATGCGCAGATCATGGCGGTGTTGGGGAGACATGCATGGAGGCCAAAGCCTAACATTCAAGCAGGGCGTGTCTAGCGTCGGGACACATTTAAAGAACCTTGATGGAGATGCGAGAGACATGGATCTTTGTGCTAGGAATACTTCGAAGTTGCAAAATTTGAAAGCCTATGTTTCTTCTATGCAATCAAGTTGGATGCTAAAAATTCAATAGCAGTCTATTTTGGGTGGATGGTAGATCAAAGGGGATACAAATGCTTCCCAAGGATTGCATCTTCATGGATACAACGTGCATGTTATGGGTATACCCCTACACTTGTTGTAAATAGGGTTACTTATGCATTTGCATAGGGTTGCTAGCACAGCCCAGCATTAGGATTGCCACATGTGTTGCAAAAGATTTACTGCTCTGTTGCATTAGCGTAACTTATTTTGTGCATAGGGGTTGCTAGCCTGTAGCATTAGGGGTTACTGTTTTTTGCAATAGGGTTACTTATATTTGCATTGCCATATCTTATTCTATTGCATAATAAATTGCCCTAGCAAGAAACCTTTGACCCGATAGGTACAACATGCCATTTGCCCCCATTGTAGGCATAAATAATCATGCAAAAGCATCTTGCTTGGTTGTGCTACGCTTCCGGATGAAACTCTTTGAAACCTTTGTGTGGGGTCTTGGAAACACTAAAAGGCTGCTATGAAGTGCATGCACCAACTAACATCATGGCGACCAAGACAAAGCCATAGCGCCATAGAAGTGGTGTTCACGGAACAACGCCGTAGGTTACAAGTTTCATGTGCTCACCAAAGGCGTGTGAAAGTTTGCATACTTCATAAAGCATAAAGATGAATTCACAAAGGGATTTGGATTGGCCATCAAGTAACTCGTGAAACTGCGAGGAGTTTGAATCACTATGGCTCAAGTTTGAGGTGAAGCATAATATGCAAGAAAATGACCCACTTTTAGAACGTATGCGAAACCAAGTCTATCACAGGCA
The DNA here is from genome assembly GCA_015844335.1 of Chrysopogon serrulatus. Classification (NCBI taxonomy): domain Eukaryota; kingdom Viridiplantae; phylum Streptophyta; class Magnoliopsida; order Poales; family Poaceae; genus Chrysopogon; species Chrysopogon serrulatus. The sequence continues at coordinate 903 of JADLZL010002335.1, read as the reverse complement.
CTGCATACTTCAACAAGTGCTTGTTCCGTTCCTGGCACAACGGGGAAGATGCGAGTATGAATGCTTTGTTCAAAAGAATGAATTTGCACCCTCAAGCTTCGATTAGCCAGTCGTGAACCAATATGAAGACAATATGGAAACAAAATTGAAAGGAAGATATAGAAGCAACAAAAGGAGAAAATGAGATCCACCCTGTGGGAGGTCTGAATTGAAAGCGAGGCATCCAAGTTCTACACTAGAAGCATCTTCTCCGGAGTTCCGAAGGCTTTCGACGGGCGTACACTCACAGAATGCAGTTACTTTCTGGAGAGGAGATCAATTGGCAATTCGAGGTAAGATGCACACTCATGTTTACAGTAACAATTCTTACTAAAACATGTCTTGCATTACCTACGAAACATAAGAAACCATAACCCTAATGACAAAGAAATCGCTAAAAATGCTGAATGCTTATGGAACTAGAAAATCCTATTTTGTCTTTGAAACATGTTTTGCATCGCCTACGAAACATGACCACACAATCACTGCAACATATAGTTTTACGGGTGCATGTGTGATGCCGTGATACTAAATGTTGCCTTTGTGTTTCCAGGTGTTGAAGAAGATATACATTGATGGAGAGGCATCGAGTCAAAGCATACAATGTTATTTGCAAATCGAGGGTTCCAAAACATACACATGCTCTTGCAACATGTTTTGAACAAGATGGTCTCTTATGCTCCCACATCACGAAAATCTTTACATCACTTGAAGTGCAAGAAATACGGGGAAGTACTTGCTCCATAGGTGGTCAGGGAGAGGTGACATTGAAAGTGCACGAGCATACTTTGGGGCCCTAAACTGTCTTTGGTATTCGGCAACAAACAAGTTGAGAGTACAATGCCTTGTCTTGAGAAAAGATGA